>MU193757.1:0-14569 GCA_016904865.1 Pissodes strobi | reverse complement strand
TCAGCTCCAGACTTTGTACTTCGGTGTTCTCCAGCCTGGAGGAGGACAATGGGACTTGATGGGCCACATCCCGTGGCTTACATGATCGAGGTTCAAGACACGACTCAATTCTAGAACGTGGGAACTAGATCAACTTCAAGAAGTTGTTAACGCCCCTTTCGGCGGTATGATATACATCCGCAGAACATAGAAAGGGCGAATAATGTAAATACTGAGAAGTTATGTAAACCTTTACGTCAGCGATTGTCTAAATTAACCTTATGAACTTTAACACAAATCCGGTCGAAATACGTTAACTAGTTTTTTATTAAAATCGATTCTTAAAGATCATGAACTTAGGAGCTAACTTGATTACCTCCGTTAAGAGACAGTGATTGGTCGACTCGGTCGCCGGGGTATAGCGGGAAACGCTATGATTGGTCAGATGAGTTTAGGATGCGCGGCCGGCTCCAAATGAGTAAAGGTGGTTACAACAGATGGCGCTAGTAATACAGCCCGGATAAAGCGCGAAGCGCTATGATTGGTCGGAGGCCTTTTGAGGACGCTTAACTTTTAGCTTTCTAGACTGTCCAGCGCAGTGGATAAACGTGGTAAACAAGAGATGGCGTTAGTAGTATCGCCAAGGTTTTAATTTGTTTGGAATGCGAGAACAGTGTGTAACAGGCTACGATTACCTAAGCATTTTTTTTTCTGGACGAAATGGCGAAGGATAAAAATAAAAAATTACGTGGAAGTCGACTAAAAATTGATCTATTTCTGGAGGGAAAATAATCAAACATCATATTATTTATTAAAATAGGCTACAAATTTATATAAACACCACAATCGTACTAGTATTGGAAAAGCATGGAACCCAATCCATTAAACTAGGTATTCTAAAGCAAATATTTCATATTTATGTCTTAATAATATATCAAATGTACATGCCTTCTTTTGAACGAATTAACTTTACACACACGATATATTGCTGCAGCTGGAACCACAAAGCTTCGTTGTATATTGGTATTTTCCCCTGGGTTTTGTCCTATTATGCTGTCTTTCTAAATGGAGAAAGAAACCCTTCTTCTAATCATTTGGCTTGTTTTCATTATTTCAGTTCGATAATACACCTTGACGGCCATTCACTGTTTTCGACCTTGCTAATTATGGTTTTTAATTGCTGATTCGAGGTATTTTGAGCATCTGGAATGCATTTCAGCCTTTCTTGGAGGGTTGTGTCTAAAATAAAACAACAGTGATAGATTGTTTACAGATTGACCGAGTAATTGGAGTTTGGACTATAATGCATGTAAAGTTATATTTTAAGGTTATTTAGGGATATCTAGCACTGTAGTTATAACTTACTTTTTGTACACTTGATGGTCATTCTGTGGTGGTTTTCTCGTTAATTTGTGCTTGATAATATATTGTTTTGCTTGGGTGATTGCGGAATGTTTTCATTTTGAGAATGAAGCATTGACGTTTGTTGGAGGTATGTCGTGTTACTCCGGTTTTAAACCATAGACTACACGACCGGTGGAAATCGCATCGGATCCCTCCGTCGATATCGACTCGAGAACCACTCTAATTCGCGTTGCATTTATTGTAGGATTTAGCTATCATACGCTTGAATTTGCTGATTATATTGGATGGTATCAATGTTTAGCCCTCTAGGCTTGCATATTGACGCAGTATTACACGGACTCTCCATTATTAAAGTTCGATAATATTTCAGCTCGGAGTAGATTCTACCCACGCAAGGGAAATTGTTCTATGTTTCATATAGTCTATGGGGATAATTTTGGCGGTATAAGTGACAGCTTTCTGAACAGGCGCGTGGCCTTCACGGTCGACACGGTTGCCAAGTTAATGCCTTATTTGGCATAATGCTATTAGTGGCGCGTGTTGATTGTAATTTTAGACTGCCGCATAACGCGTGGATTATATATTCCCACCAAGCATATAAAAGTAGATTCTAACTGATTCAAATCATTTCGATAATGAGTCGTTTTAGCGCTTGATTTGGTGAATCCGGAAGTATGACATCATAACTTTCTAGTACTTTGTCACAAATAGGAACGCTGTTGGCAATATAGTATGTTGAGCCGGCGCGATGTTAATTCTGCTAGCCTCGTCATTTTCGGAGCAAGCCAATTTAGTCTTTATGTGATCTTGAAGGAACCAGTAGGTTTCAGTGCCGAGCTCTCGAAATTGGGAATTTTCGTTGAGATACTGATATTTAGTGTGAAATATACAGTGACCTAGTTAGGGGATTATTCAACGAAGCCCTTGAGCAGGATTGTGGTCGTCGATGGTTTCTCGTCTGATGGATGATTGTAGATGAAGGAAGATTTGTAGATTCGACCACCTGCACCCACGTTTGGGGATTTGATTTTCGAGAGCTGCCACACGCTTGACACCCCGTTTAACATCTAAAGGGGTTTTCTGTTTCTGTTTTTGGATTTTTGGATCTCTATTTTTGGATTTTTATTTTGGGATCATTGGTTATGGGCCTTCCATTGTCCTCTTACGATCCGGTTTCCTACCTGGGTTTCCAGACTGCATACTGAGACTCCTCCGACAACACGTGGTTTCGGAGTAACCATCAATTGACTGCGTGTCTCGCTGTCTGTTCCAAGCCTCGACGCATACGGAGTGTGTCTTCTCGACCTTGACGTTCCAGTGATTCGACGAACACCTGGATCCTGGATGAACTCACTGTTGGCTTGATAACGTATCAGATAAGTCTTAATTTAGGATATTATCTAGTGTATTTTGGGACTTTTATTTTATTTAATTTTATTATTGTGTTTTATTTGATTGGTGATTTAGGGCGACTTAAATTAAATTTTCGGATGAATTTGCTTAATTATTATTTGGGAGTAACGAATAATTCTCAATAGTTAGCATAGGTATACTGGATTATCCAGCTAATCAGGATAGTTTTGGCGTGTTATTAATTCATTTCAGCGTAGTCTTGATCGCGTGTTTTACTCCTTTTCAGCGTCGTATAATATAAATAGTTTTGAAACTGTTCGCATATAAGCATAGCGTATCGACGCGTAATCATATAGGTTTACCTTTGGTACGGATACCATTTAATAGGTGAATATTATACTTACATGAATCTAGTACACTTGAACTAGCACGTTAACTTCTCGCTTATTGATTAGAGTTATTTAGAGTGTAGAAGTAGAAGAAGTTATCATATTTTTGTGCCGCATAGGTTGGTCAAGGGCATGTAAACGACACGTGATCACGTCTTAGTATTTATAGGGCGCCGCAGATATAACATAAAGTATTAATTAACTTTAAACCGTTACTTTTAATATTCCTTCTTTAGCATACATATATATACATACATATATATTAATTGTCATAGCTACATATACAAGAAATTCTTCTTGTAGCAATTAATTTTCCTATTTAATTCAAAAGTATAGTCACCAATACGGAATATACACTTGTTATTTTTGTTTAATTGGGGTGATATTTCTTTTTGTTTCCTCTTCCAAGTTTTTCAATAGGTTACAGCGGGGAGGAGAGCAATTCGTGGTTATTGGTCGAATCTCACTGAAGATCCAACATCAGGGCATGGCGATAAGTTAACCGCGTGGCGCTCAGGCATTATAACTCACCACGACCCTTCTCCACTGTCTAAAAGCTGGGGGCCGCCATTGTTCCTGCACTAAAGGCTGTACCACCGATTGTGAACTTGGGGATTATTGTGAAGTTGGAGATTATTGTAAACTTGTATATTTATGTAAATTAGGTTTGTATTTATTTGGGAACTGAGCGTTGCAAGTGGCGTGGAATGTTAAACTGTACAAAAGTTAAATCGTTAGATTTGAAGACGTGTTCAAAAATGGTTTTTGAACACCTTGCTTGTAATAATTTGGAGATTATGGAACATGTAGTCAGTCAGCAACTATTTAAGTATTTAAATTACTTACTATACTGTGCACAAAATCATCAGCTATATATCTGATAAATCTATAACGTTTTTTATAAAGCAGTTTGTAGTGAACAGCTTCACTATGTATATATTTCGGTAAATTACTCTGGAAAGTAATATAAGTTATGGCCTCCCTGTATATTTATATTTATTTCTCTAGTCAATGAAATTGTATGAAATCTACTACAGCCTACAGCATTCCTCTATATATTTATATATCTAGATAACTAGTCACTGAAGTAATATGTATTACTTTGTGTGGGTACAACCACCTTAAATATCTATATATTGTTATATTTATATATTTACTACAGTTCCTGAGATAATAAGGAATATTTATTTATTCCCTGAGTCAAATATTAATACACAACAGTTCAATAAAATGTTCTAAAATACGCAGGTGAATTATATAGCCTATAAAGTCACTGCATTAATAATGTTCCTATCTATAAATTTATACACTAAAAAACTTACTCTTGTCTTCAGATCGCACTTGTTTATCTAACACTGTTCCTACCCCTGATTTAATAGATCGCTAGTTATTTTGGCCTTTCAATCGTATCATCCTGATTCGGTAGTTTTAGAAAGAAACGTTTTTCCTTTTATGCTTTAGATGTAAGGATCGTTTCTTAGACGAATGAATTTAAGACATTTGATTGGATTAATATCATTTTTCACTTCTATTACTTTAAAACTCGATATTTACTTTACTTACTTGAGTTATGTTCACTAAGAAGGCAAAAAGAATAGGTACTTTTGCTTTTAGCTTGATATTAACTTGGAATTTACTTTATTTTTTACACCCACAGAATTTACCTGCATTTTGGGATAAGAACTTAGAATTTTACCGGAGAGAGACTGGTTTCGTAGAACTTAGTACTGGTGCACTGGTAGAGATTATAGTATTTTGGGCTACGCAGACGAATTTATAGCTTTAGTCCCTCTACTATAGAAGGAGTGTCAGTCTCCTTCCAGAGGAGAAGAAATTCTTGGGGGTGTCTCCGGAAAAGGGAGGACCAAGAGGAGGAGTTAGTCGAAATGATGGTTTCTGGTCATTGCCTCTGTCTGCGCGACATGAAATGCCTGAATCCTTTGTTCTGTTACCTACTGGAAACGGTGACCATCTTGAAAGGGGTGGCCCGTGCGTGGCTACGCGAGTCGCGGACGCGTCACCCACGATTGAAAGCTAGGTCCACGGAACGCTAGAGCCAATGAAAGAAGTTTCGTTTATTCGGTAGGTTTAACGTAGCCTGCTATGAGCTAGAAGGAGATAGGCGGCAGATACCCTTTCGCAGTCTATTTGACTCTGAGGATGAAGATTTCTCGCTCCCGCTGGGAGAGATTGATGATTAAATTTTAACAAAAATAGGATTAGAAAAACGTAATTGAATTATTCGAAATTGCAGAAAATTCGTTTCGTTACACTGCCATAAAAAATCAATACCATGTAATTGGTAACTTAAAAAAGAGTCTTAAGAGTAATGAAATTCTTGTCCACCTAGACTTTTCTGAAAACTACAATTGCAAATATGGTTAAGAGGAGCAATCTGCACACTTTGGGGGCTCGAAGCCCCAAATCAAGCTGCATACGGTGATTGTATACTACAACCTAAATTCCGAATTAGCGGTACCTTGTCCAAAAAGTGGCGTTATGACCCATATATTTTGATTGTGTTATATGCACATTTCGAACCAGTTTTCAAAAAAATTAATTAACAATTCTCTTTAAGAACTATAAGCATATTATCTGTGGCGATTTTAATTTTAACTTACTAATAAACACACTTAATGTTAGACTATTCAGGGATCTTTTAGTGATTTTTGATTTGACACAAACCACTTTTGAGGCAACAAGAATAACAGCAAATACAGCAACCTTGCTCGACAATATTTTTATTAATTTTACATGTAATTATAAGGCACAAGTGATCACCACTGGACTTTGAGATCATGAAGGCCAGATTCTGGATGTCACTGTACTGCATGCACTGGAGGGTGGTCCCATATCCATAAAAAAAATAATTTTTTCTCAAGCAAAACTCAGACAATTTAAACATGACCTGGCAGGGTTAAGTTGCGGTGATGTGCTAAGCTCAGTTAGTATGAATCAAGCCTACGGCATTTTCTTTGAGAAGTTCAATGCTATCTTCAATTTAATATTTCCTCTAAAAACTGTAAAAAAAAAACAAGTAAATCACAAAACAAAGACCTGGATCACTCAAGGTATAAAAATTTCATCTAGTAACAAGAGAAATCTTTATAAAAAGATGCGATCTGGTGAGGTGGTCGGGATAAACAAGTGCTTTTATTATTGCTTATTGCTTAAAACCGTAAAGACGGGTGTGGTATCTTAATTAACCACTTTTAATGGACAGTATAATATAGGGTGGTGAGATAAATTGAAACATGTATTCGGTATTGATATAATTTAATAATGCAGGTGTAAATTGCATTTAAATATAATGGCGATAAATAAACAGTGTTTTCTATGTTGAATATAAATTATATGTTCTTAATTATTAACTAAAACTTTAACGGAAACTAGGAGAGCTGTGACTAGACAGATCCTACGCGAATGAGTGTTTGCTACGCACTGACTTAAATAATTTCTTTCCGAGCGGGTCGCCTACTCGCCTAGCGGCAAAACCACATAATAAAAGTGGGCGATAACACATATCGAATTCACTTAACATTACAAGGGTAGAAGCTGTTTTCTTTCTTTATTTGACAGACTGATTGTTCACAAGACTGACGGAGACAAAAATACATTAACTTGAAAACGATTACAAACGTTTTCCTTTACGTATGAAGAGTTGCTGAATTGTAATCTGTTATATTGAGAGCACTGCTGTACAGGTTCGAATTAAGGGATCGTTCGTCTAAGGTTGGACTAAGGGGTTTTAAAGAACTTGACATTTGCTGATTTAAATGTACAAATTGGGTTGTACCCGGGGTGAAATAAATCTATTTGAGTTTAATTATGGCTCATTCATTCAAACGATAGTTTCGACACGTGTTGGGGTGTTTCCCCAACATATTCCCCCGCCATGAAGATCCCATCTTCATTAACGAGAAACAGAGAGTAAACACTCCAACTGAGAAATAAATACAATCTATTTACAGAACAAAAACAAAAGAATACTTCTTTAAGAATTAGAGAGAACGACGGCAACACCGCCTGAGGTTTATTCTATTTAGAAACACAAGACAACTAATACTTCTTTAAGTATTACAGAGAACGACGGCAACAGCGCCTTGACTTATTAACAGACAACAAACAGAGAATACTTTTTTAAGTATAACGGGGAACGACGGCAACACCGCCTTGGGTTTACTAAGATACAAACAAGACACTACTTCTCTAAGTATTGAACGGAATGACGGCAAGACCGCCTTGGCTTATCGAGACACCCAGAAATCTAACACGCATTACACGCAAAGAGTTCTAAAAACACGCTGAAAGAACGCGCGTTAATAGAGAGGGCACTTCGCAAAGTACAACATTTAACATAATCTCAATTACATTAAATCTTAATCATTGAATATTGTCATACTCGGGCAAAAGAGGGTAACACTTGGTTATGATACAACCGATGATTCCGTTTTCTAACACTAGAGAAAGAGTCATACAGTCTTTTATTCTCAAAAGGTGAGGTGAGGGGTAACTTAACTAAATTATTTGGAGAGTATCGTTCAGAGGATTGAACAAACCGAGAGAGAGGGAAACCGCCGTACACGTCTCTACGTGCAGGGATATTAACACTAAGAGGAATTGAACCATTGTTCACACATACATCACCGTACACATCTCTACGTGCAGGATTATCAAAACTGAGAGGAGGAGTTGAACTATTATTCAAACATACACCACTGTACACGTCTCTACGTGCAGGGCTATATACACTAAGATGAGTTGAACTATTGTTCAAACTAGGATTGAGAACAGGAGCGTTTCCTGCAATTACCCATCCTAAATGAGTATTTTGCAAGACAGGGAGGTTCTTACCTAAACTATATACACCATTTAACATCAAATCATAGTAGAGATCAGCACCGATCAGCATATCGATGTCTGATGGGGAAGCATAATGCGGATCACTTAACCTAAACTGACTGGGGATATTGATTTTATCTTTATCAATTGGGACTTGCGGAAGTTTGCAAGTTATGTTGTCGAGTACAGCACAAGTCAGCTTAAAACTTCTGTTATGATCAGAGTATAACCTCAAATCAACCATCTTATTCGACTTCATACTGCCTTGAGAAATTCCACTTATATGAAGTGATTTGTTGTAGGGAACGTAATTTAACTTCTCTACGGGCTGATTGGTTACAAAAGAGTTCTGGCTTGCAGAATCTAAGAGAACTTTTGCTTGAACAGGACGTCCATTCGCAGCAAACAGAGTTACACGAGCAGTAGCTAACAACACATGTGAATTATTATTCGAGAGAGTGGATAAGTTTAATGAATGTGTATCCTGTAACTGACTTTCTGCACTTACATTAAAGCGAGGGCCTCTATTCTGAGAAGGATCTCTATTCTGAGATCTTTGAGAGGGGGCTCTATTCAGAGGCACTTGAGTGGGATCTCTATTTAGAGATATCTGAGGGAAATTCCTATCTTAAAATATTTGAGGGAGTCCTCTATTTTGAGGAGGCAGGGTATCATCTTCTTGAAAGAGACATGACTGACTTCTGTCGAGAGAGTGCCTATCTATAGGCTGATCACTTTGAGTACCATGGGCTGCTGAGTTTTGATTATCAGAAACACTGCCTTGAAAAGAGGGAGAACTATGGCCATTGAAACTATATGGTGGTGGGTGTACTTGAGAATTATGCAAAAGAGTATGATGTTTCTGAGCGCACAAAGAACATCTTCTGGTGGAGGTACATTTACTTCTCAAGTGACTAGTACCGAGACAGTTAAAGCAAAGTTTTTTACTTTCTATCAATTTCTGCTTATCGAACAAGTTTATCTTTTTAATTTTATCACAAGTGTATATTTTATGGGAGTTTTGATTGCAAAAACTGCACAGAACTGATTTGCTTTGTTGCCTGACATGCAACGAGACTCCTTTTGTAGGTTTTTTTTTGAGTCTGTCTACAGAAGACAAGTTTTCTAGAATGGTACACCTTTTGTGTAAGAAATCAAGAAATTGAGTGAGATTTGGCAACATGTTAATATCTCGTTCAGTTTCAAATGCTTTACGAGTGCCAAAATCTCATTTTTTCTCAAATAAATAAATTAAGAGAAATTCCCAGAGATCTTTGTGACTGTAGTTAAGATCATTAATTAAATCAAGATTTTTCTTTAGATCAGTTACAAATTGTCCTAAATTAGGACCAGTACATTTGACAACAGAGTCTATTTCCAATAGTGAAATGAAATGAGCATTAATCACTGACAATTTATTCTCGTACCTCTCTTTTAATAAGTTAATTGCAACTTCAAAGTTATCATTTGTTGCGTGTAAGCTTTCAATGATCTTTAGGGGTTCGTCTCTCAAAAATGACTTTAAGTACATAAATTTTTGTATGTCATTTAGTGAGGTATTGTCTGTAATTAATGTATCAAACAATTGAATGAAAGAGTTCCATTCAGAAATTTTACCATTAAAAGGATTGATCTTTATCTCTGGTAATCTTACAGAAGGGGGAGAGGGGCTCTGATGAGCTACACTTTGAGAACTTGGAACAACTTGTGTGGGTATGGTTAACATCTTAATACGTTTTTGTATCTGGACTAATAAATCATAGCAAGTTTGTTCCACCTCCTCACGAACTTCAGTGTCAATCGTTACATAACCAGCAATACACTCAATCGAGTCTTGAATTTCACTGTACTTACTTAACGCAAGTTCTAATCCATTAAGTCTTAAAATAAAATGATCAACTTCATTTTCAATGTCTGCATTTACTTGCATCCACTTACTTATTCGAGTTATTCTACCCTTGACACTGGTTCGCTGTGTTTTCAATTGTTCATACGTCATTGTGAAATATTTTTAAAACACACAGTACAAAAAAATATACAGATATCAATATAAATGCAATATATCAATACAACATAAAGTACAAATATAAACAGTGCATATATAACAATATATCAATGAGGAAATAAACACAGTACACACGTTTTTTATTAACAGTCAATTACAGAGTTTCGTATCACTTACCACGAAAGTCTTTCACTTTTTGAGCAACCCTGGTAGTGTCTAGAGTCCTGCTGGTTGCAAGAAGTCCATCAATTTACAACAAAATGGTGCGACAAAGAGTTAGGTACAGTAAATACCTAGTTCAATTTACAGAAAACAATAACTAACTACATCAATATGACAATGACAATATTTTTCGAAGGACCTAGAGAATTTAGTTCGAATGAGCTCAATTTTAATTATCCGGCTCGATCGGATCAAAATTTATGGTCGGGATAAACAAGTGCTTTTATTATTGCTTATTGCTTAAAACCATAAAGACGGGTGTGGTATCTTAATTAACCACTTTTAATGGACAGTATAATATAGGGTGGTGAGATAAATTGAAACATGTATTCGGTATTGATATAATTTAATAATGCAGGTGTAAATTGCATTTAAATATAATGGCGATAAATAAACAGTGTTGTCTATGTTGAATAGAAATTATATGTACAATTCTTAGACTAAAACTTTCAATCATTCATCATTCGTTCAAGTATAAAACTAATATTACAAAAGGTTTCTTAATTATTAACTAAAGACTAAAAGTCTTGATTATGCAATTTCTAACTGAAATATGTTTGTCCTTTCTGACTTTCAATGAAATGAAATTTTTTGCTTTCAATCTAGCACCTTTCTTTCGTACAGAATACCTTAATCTCCAATGTTTTCCTTCACTCTAATCAGCTAGGGATTCCACTTTGAATCCTTGAATTAACTAGTACAGTACAGAGACCACTTGAGTTATCAATTCGGTGCCGCCATTTTATGGATTCTCTTCAACAAAAGGGGGAAAGAGACGCTACGTCGTTTCTTGCCTTGAAATCTTGGGATAATCGCCCAAAAGGAGGTCTTTGTCCAACCTTGAACAAAGATAACTGAGGTGCACTAAATATTCGCTAATTTGTGCATACAAAAGGAGAAAAATTGGCCCAAAAAGGAATTTGACCTTTGGCCAGCGGAGAACAGCCCGTTTTACTGCTATTCAAGCGAACGTCTTAACTGAACTGTGAGGCTAGAGAGCAGCTGGACTGATCTAGTACATTTTAGTGGATGTAAGACACTTTCAAACTAATTAATTGCCTCAAACAGAGCTGGGACATGGCTAGATGTTTCTTGGCGCGGAAACTAGGAGAGCTGTGACTAGATAGATCCTACGCGAATGAGTGTTTGCTACGCACTGACATGAATAATTTCTTTTGCCGAGCGGGTCGCCTACTCGCCTAGCGGCAAAACCACATAATAAAAGTGGGCGATAACACATATCGAATTCACTTGAAATTACAAGGGTAGAAGCTGTTTTCTTTCTTTATTTGACAGACTGATTGTTCACAAGACTGACGGAGACAAAAATACATTAACTTGAAAACGATTACAAACGTTTTCCTTTACGTATGAAGAGTTGCTGAATTGTAATCTGTTATATTGAAAGCACTGCTGTACAGGTTCGAATTAAGGGATCGTTCGTCTAGGGTTGGACTAAGGGGTTTTAAAGAACTTGACATTTGCTGATTTAAATGTACAAATTGGGTTGTACCCGGGGTGAAATAAATCTATTTGAGTTTAATTATGGCTCATTCATTCTACATACATACAGGGTGTTATCACCAAACTATACGGTGAAAAACGATAGTTTCTACACGTGTTGGGGTGTTTCCCCAACATGAGGTATCAACAGCCACATATAAAACTTACTCTAACATTTTAAAATTGGTAGTCAAACAAGCAAAAAAATACTTTGATCAATGTTACATACAAAATTCAAATTGTCCAACAAGAGCAATCTGGAGTCTGGTAAAAAACATAAAAAAGTAATCCTAAAATTAACTACCTTAAACAAAAAAAAGAACAAACAGAGGTAGACATTTTGCATTCCATAAATAATTATTACATAAATGCATGTCCTAAACTAAACTTGGACTACACAATGCCGAACAAAATTAAAAACCATTCTAAAACTCTCTTTATGTATCCAGTTGTCTCTCATGAAATACAAAATATTATTTTAGAGCTAAAAACTAAAAAATCAGTTGGAATAGATCAAATTCCCATCCATGTATTAAAGTATGTCTCAGCCGAAATCACAACTCCTCTAACACACATATCAAATCTAATGCTAAATACAGGTACTTTTCCAAATGAATTAAAACTAACACTCATTAAACCCATATATAAAAAAGGTGATAAGAACTCTTTTAAATAACATAAGCAAAATTTTTGAAAAGGTTATAAATGAAAGAATAACTTCATTTTTGGAAAAAGAAAATTTACTCTCTGATTACCAAAATGGATTTAGACGCAATAAATCTACAGTTAGAGCTATTTTTCAGGCTCTCAGTTGGGTGCTTGAATCTCTAAACCCTAGCAGGTCCACTGTTGCAATGTTTCTCGACTTGTCGAAGGCATTCGACAGTGTAGACCATAAAATTCTCCTTTTAAAACTGGAGAGGCATGGAATCAGGGGTATGTCAAGCAAACTAATTGAGTCTTACTTAATAAATCGCAAACAGCTTGTTATTTCAATTGATGATAATGGCACACAACTAATGTCTGATTCTAAATTGGTAGAAAGAGGTGTCCCTCAGGGTTCAATCCTTGGGCCTATGCTCTACATAATATATACAAATGAACTATCCTCAATAAGTCCAAACACAATTCAGTTTGCTGATAACACATCTGTAGTTTTCTCTTTCAACCCAAGTGAATCTGAGTCAGAAAAAATATTAAATACCCTAAATGTCTTAGAAAACTGGTTTACTTCAAATAATTTATTACTAAATGTAGACAAAACTAAACTTATCAAACTACTCCAGCTCCAGTTGTTTATGAAAGCAACAACAGGTCTCTTACTACTGTGTCCTCAGCAACATTTTTGGGTATTGAGGTGGATCACCGATTGGACTGGCGGCATCACACAGATAACCTTGCTAGCAAAGTGGCCAGTTATTGTTATGCTTTAAGAGTTCTTGCTATTAATATCAACATAAAAACAGCTTACCATGCATATGTGCATCCTCGCTTGAGATATGGGATCATCTTTTGGGCCAGGGGTGCAGACGCAGACAGAATCTTTATTCTTCAAAAGAGATGTATCAGAAGCATTCTCAACTTAAACTCTATTGAGACCTGTAAACTTAGATTCATTGAACATAGAATTCTCACCCTAATATCAACGTACATATATGAATCAGTAATATTTGTGATAGAAAATCCAAATTTTTTCAGTGAATTTAATAGAGACCACCATCATAACACTCGTCACAAAGACAATCTAAAAGGAAATAAATCCAAACTTACCTATATTCAAAAAAATGTTCATTCTTCCATAATTAAAATATACAATAAGATACCAAGCCAAATTAGAAACTTAAATGGTAAACATCTCAAAAGGCGCTTAAAAGAATTGCCTACTATACACTCGATGAGTTTTTTAGTGATACTGTGTAACATATTATGTGATTGTTATTTTGTATTTAAAAAAATAATAATAATAATAATTTATTACTAGATATTAGCTATAAAACATTTATATTTAGAGTGAGTAGAATTATTATTTGTAATTTTTATCTCTAGCTTCTAAGCCTTTATGTGACATGTCCTACACCCTTTGGGTACTTTGTAAAATTTTGTTAAATTGCTGTATTGTAAATCTAAATTTTTTTTCTTTGGGGCAAATAAAGACTTCATTCATTCATTCATTCATTCATTCACATATTCAAGAAATAAGCGATGGACAACACAATACAAAAACCGAAAAATGATGTACTTATTAGAGACGCATATCAGTAGGGCTCTGGGTGTAGAACAAATTTATTGGCACTCTAGCGAGAGCGGGCACGGAAAGGAAGCCCCAGACGGAATCGTCGGTTGTGTCAAAAGGATGGCGGATGCTGCTGTGGCTCAACAGCTCCTCTCGACTTTACAGACTGTTTGCACGAATATTGATATCATGGGTATTAATGAAGACAAGATAATGGGCAAGGACAATTTTCGCCTTCTCAGCTGTTTGCAATGCTAGGGTCGTGTGAGCACCATGATCTTGGATATCCTACACTTCGAGAGCATTCTAAAGCGGCACCAAAGCATTTGAGATATTCTAACGTATACAGTTCTTCTTCAGATGAAGAAAATGAAACAAATAAAATAAATATAACTGGACAAAAATTTTATAAAGCTGACGGGAACTTTGTGGTGGTTCAGCTTATGGTCAAAAAATATGTTGGTAAAGTAATGTCTGAAGAAGAAAATGGGGAACTTCCAATAAGTTTTCTTATAAGAAAATCCAACGCCAAGTTTGTATTTACTGATAAAAATGCTATATCTTACGTCGCCAAGATATTGTTGTTCTCCTTAAAAACTCCGAGAAGAGAAGAATCCAGGAGAAGCATCAGTGAATGCCAATTGGATGGTTGTGGTGTAGGAACGTTTACAGTTTAAA
>MU193756.1:6082-22168 GCA_016904865.1 Pissodes strobi | reverse complement strand
GTTTTGCCACAAAATTAGAGATTTCATTGTTAAATGTTAAACCAGGATCAATAATTAACTATGATGAGACAAATTTGGCCGACGACCCTGGGAGAAAGCGCGTTGTCGTTAAAAGGGGATGCAAGCATCCAAAATTTGTTTTCAATTCTTCTAAAGCTGCTACATCAATAACGATCGCGTATTCTTCAAGACCTATTGAAAAATGCTCCTTTCCTTCCGAATTATTTTAAAATTAGCCAGTGTGAGCAAGTATCGAATTTTAAAAATTCTAGTCTAAAAGGTTTAAATTGCCACAAGACATCGGAATTGGCTTTAATAACTGCGACATTTTAATTGCGGAAAAGAAAAACCGAATTCATTCCCTTCAATAATATAAACTTTATTGATATTTTATTGCAAAATTTCCATCTCTTTTCATCTAATTTGTGTTTAGATTTATACATAATATTACATCAAAAATCGAAAATATAAACACATCTGAATCTGATTTTATCATCTCGAAATGGTCCTTATTGCAATAATTCAACGTGTTCACCTACAAAAGGATATTCCTCAAGTTGAGACTAATACCATAACACTCAAAATGTCTAAAAGCAACTTGTTTATTCCAGATAGCATTTGGGAACTTAAGACAGAACTTCATTCAATATTTTCTATTTGTATTACCTTGAAAAAGCAATTTCACTGGATTACGTATTTAAAGTTTTGAAAAGAATGCAAAATATGCCTTATATTTCTATTTTTTGGGGTTTGCTGCTACACGTACAATACGAAATATATTGCCCAAATGGTGTTTTTATTGGAAAATAATCCCTCAACCGATTATGAGCAAGGGGTAAACTATAAATATATGCCAAATATTTTAGATGCCAGAAAAGTTTTTCATGCATATATCATGTAAATAATAAATACAATAAACGATGTATACAAACCTTGTAATAAAAGCATGTTTAATCCAGTCAATCAGCACTTCAGCTATTAGCACCGTCATGGAGTCAAGCATAAGCTGCCACAAAATATCGACTTTCCAGTTGTATTCTTTCATCGTTTGTATTATTACTATGAATAGTAGGACGACTAAATGAAACCTTTCCCTCACATCACTACAGGACACTTGGAATAGGTTGTGTTTATCGAATTTTTTGAATACACTACCCTTAAGCTCCACAAACTAAAAATATATGTATTAAAAGATCCTCAGCCAAAGAATGAAACTAAAATTAGCTGTAAGAGAATTATTTGTTCCTATAGTAGCAGTAGTAGTGAGAGTAATATAATATTATAGGTAGATCATAAGAAGAGCCCAACAGTCTATCGTAAATTCCTGAAACTATTAATAACTTATGAATACTTTTTAAACAAGTTTCGTTTAGCAGTTGAGTTTCGGACTCCCGATCTCAAAATATCAGGCTTCTAATCTCGAAATCTCGCGCTACCAGGATTGATATGAAATTTGAGTAATACCATCGTTGATTTCGACAACAGACTTAATAATAAATGCGTTTTGTAGCAGTGATAAATCTGAAATTGAATACCAATACGAGAAATAAGAAGACACTGTTTTTTCTTTAAAATCTTACCTACAGTTCTCGCGATCCCAAATTAAATCCTACCTCCAGATCGAGACAGCCATCTCAGTTGTTTCTAATTCGATAAGTTCAACTGTGTTCCAAATTGCAGATTAAAATTGAGAGAAATATTTAGTTGAATTGATTGTGTTAAAAAAAATAAAAATTGAACCTTGAGTTTTTTAATTTTAGGTATTTGCCAAATCGGCCTGTCCGCCACAGCGACCTGTAGGCTCCCTTTCTTTAGAGCACATTATTTAGTTTTGCATCTCTAATTATACTCCATAGCCTTGATAATGGTTAACAACATGTACCTTTCGGATTAGTTTTTCCCATTTTGTTTAAACACGTTCTCATGATACCCTAACAATGGCATAGAGCCTGGGATGTAGTTTCCTCTTCTTCCTGGTAGGATCTGCATAGGGTTTCATCTTCCAGCCTTAAATGTTTCTTCAGTCGACAATGGAAGGTCAACAACCTTTCTATTGCGGCTTAGTTGCTATTCTGTAAGTTTGGCAGATATTTTTAATAAAGTCCTTAGTTGTTTATATCGAGGTTGAATATTTCACCATTATTGAGCTATATATCGCGTAGAGTGCTAGCAACTCCCTACCAGCTTAGATTTTACACCGTTGGGTTTAATTGCCTTGCGGTCTGACTGTCAGAGTATATTACCACCATCTTATCTATAATCTTCTTCTTCATTTCCTTGGCGTGGTTACTTCAGCCGTTACATTCGCCTGAAGCACCGTAGCTAGATTTCTCATGAACGATGGAAGTTTTGGTCCCGTTCATAGGGACTGAATCCATGGTTCAAGTGCCACTCAATAGCCTCCTCACCCCCACTTGCCTAATCTTTGTCCACCATGGGTATTATCGTTCTTGTGTATAGCTATGCTATAATCTTTAGGTTCACACCTCAGTTTCCCCTACACATTCTTCAGCCCTGTGGCTTTACGTGTGAACTTTTGAATGTGTGAATTCCATGTCATCTTTTAAACATTAACTGAAGATGATTCCCAGATATTTCGCCTCTGTCGAAAAGGGAATTTCTATGTTGAGTACTAGTCGTTTTAGTTCTCTCAAGATTCTCTTTCGAGTGACAACAACCACTATTGATTGCGGATTGACAGATATGTATTGCATTGGAAACCTTTTGCATCGTCTGTCAGGATGGCTCGCTGTGAGGCCACTCCTGTAAGGGAAATAAAACTATTGAAATAAAGTGGTTGGTCTCTGTCTCTCCAGCATTAATGGGACGGATTAAAAGATGATTAAAAACCCCTTCTATATCTAAAAATGTGGCTACTGCTATCTCTTTGTTCTCTACTGACTGTGAGAGTATCCTGTTGATATCGTCTAGTGCTAAATCTGTCGATTTATCTGCGTATTTACGTTCACTCAGAGGAAACGTTTAAACTGCATTATCTCTGACATATCTATCAACTATTATCTCCAAAGTTTTTTAATAGGTTTGTTCTAACCGACTAGAAAACCGTACGAGAGACCGTCATTTCTAGTTGTCAATTTCAATTTTGAGGTAATCCGCCTATTTAAAATATTATTTCATTAGACCTGATACATTCAATTTTGAGACACCCTATATATGGATGTAAAGAAAGAAAAAGAAAAAAACAAGTCATAAATTGAAGTCGGGTCTTGCGAGGGTTTTTGAAGGGGATCCGAAAGCGTATCGCTCGAAAACGGGGATAGATAGTCAAAAGCCGGCGCAGTGTACATTTTGGTGAATTGTTTTGCTTCTGTGTTTTAACATGTCTTTACAGGTCAGTAAAATTTATAATAGTGTTATTAACATAATTTTTACAAGGATTTCCTTTATTCTTATGTATAATTCATATTTGCTGGCATAACATGTGTACATATTTAATGAAATCGTTTTATGCTGTGAACAACACTGCTTTAAATGAAAAACAGAAAATGTATTATTTGCTGTCTTTTCGTGCTAGGATTTTTATTTTAGTATGACTGAGAGTGTACGCAAGGGCCCTGATGAATCTACTAACCATTTCCTACCCTGACGGGAGAATATCCTAGTTATAAATGTAATGATCATTCTAGAGATATTGGCCCAAATTGCAACTAAATAGCTGGGTAGCCTCCGTAATCCAGGACCTCAGTACCTTCCAGCGGCATCTGGTTAACTAACAACAACCCCTTCAGTTTTAAATGTATTGTTACAAGTGTGGAACTACGAATTGTGGTTTAATTTTTATTATACTAATAAATGTTATACAGCATAATTCGATTAGGAATTTAGATCGGGGGTTTCTCTGCCGTACTCGTTCCCCTCCTGAATTCCAGACTGAGTCCGGCACGGTTTTCTCTAATAATTTGGCATTGGTTTTAATTTACATGGCTTACCTTCCCCTCAAATTTCCCTAATTTTGTCATCGTCGAACGCATTCTGAGTAAGTAAAATTGTGCAAGGTATAATAATAACACAACGTAGGTATGGTCTTATTTTTAATAATTTTTTTAAAAATCTATTTTGAAGGTCATTGGCAGAATAAAGACAAAGAACAACTTATCTCTTTCAACTATGTTGAAAAGACCCGGGTGCTACAATATTACGAAAAAAAAGGTCAATTAAAAAGTGTCACCAAGAAATTAATAATAATTATCTGATGATCTTAAATATGGCTAAGTTATTATATTAACATCATTAAAGACTTCGTGTGAATGTTTTTGGTAAACCTTAGCCGTCCTGTAAAATGGATGAGTTCTGAGTACGCCCACGTAGGAGCCAATTTTCATACTATCTTTATATAGAAAATGAAAAAGCATAAGAACTGATGCTTGTAGAGGTAGAGCCAGCGGCGCGTTTTTTTCTTTGACGTGGTATCCCCAGTTAGTACACCTAATTCGTATTTCAATAAGTGGGTATACGAAAAGGACGAATACCAATACTGACGTGATATATACACAATAACTAAATATTCAACTATTTTTATAAGTTAATTTTAACACCTGGGAACTTTTAATGTTCTATTCCCATCTATTTTCAACGTTGAATGGTTCCCTATCAGTATCGATTTTTCAAGGTTAAGCTCTTGCAAAATCTAGATTTCATAATGTCTTTATTTTAAACATATTATTAAACAGAGGTTGAGTAGTATTAGGCTGATCTCTATATATAACAGACGATACCAACAAATAACACCAAATCCAATCACTAATAGTAATTTCCCTAATTTACTTGCATGACAGGTTCAAAGCGATTTAGGACCGATTACAAGCGGTTCGGGGCCGATTACAGTGGTTCAGAACTGGTTAAAGGCGGTTCAGGACCAGTTCAGAGCAGTACAGGATCGTTTCAAAGTTGAAAGTGGATTACAAGGGGTTCAAAGCGATTCAGAACCGATTAAAAGCGGTTCAGGACCGGTTCAAAGTTAATAGGCTCGAGATGCCATCTGCAATAATTATTCACACATCCTACATATCTAGGTCAATTTAGGTTACTTTGATTTGGTTGGCCTCACTGCACCGTCAGCCACCTACTGCAGCACTTCCCCGGTGGTAAACCTGACCGAGGAAAGTGATTCAACTACATGAGATAATATCTCCTCCTGAATTAGAAAAGGTGGAATGTACAAACCCAAGCAAGAATTAAAGGAAGCTAAAAAAATAAAATTTAAAATTAACTAAATCTTTAAACAAAAATCATTGAATTCTTTCTAAACACATAATACCAAATTGTAGATATATAGCACCTCACAAACGAATCAATTATTTACCTAATAACACCTCAAATCACACTAATCTAAAATACCAGTAACCAGTAATTAAACGATATGACATTATTATTGTCATCTTGTCAAAGTCAATTCAAAACTTGACAGAGTGCACGAACTTTTTACTGTTTTAATTGCATTTTCTAACCATTTTAATTTTTAGATCTGTTATTCGTTCTTGACAATGAGGACAGATTTGTACCTCGAAACGTCGACCGTTTTTCAGTTTCTGTTAGGGTCACTAAACTAGCACTTGTGCTGCTTACAGCCTGGGGTCAGCGCCGAAACGGCTCTATTTTGCAAAAAACGTACGTTGAAGTGGAGAAAAGGGCAAACATTTTTAAAATAATCAGGTAAGCTAACCTACTAAATTGGGCAACTGCAATCGCAAAGCTCAAGGGATTGAGCAACCGGCGAAGAACAGGACCTTCCGTTACTACGAAAGCAGAACCAGGAGCTCCAAAACTGGATTGAGAATCGAGAAGCCAAGTATAGAGAGCAACTTCAAATAGTCCAGACTAAGCCATGTGTGAAGAATATAAACTTGCCCAGGAAAGAGACGAGAGGAAAGCAGCTGGCACAGGAATAAAGCTGTGACTTTCCAGCGCATTACAGAGGACGACTGAGGAAGTGGAATATTTCTCAGGACAAAAGTGCAACGCGGATTTATATGGGAGACTCCAGAGGAATTTCAGCTGCTCATCCCATGCAATAAGGAGTTGGACTGAAGCAATAAAACCATCAGAAGAATAACCAACCATTGTGGAGGCAAAAAGGACCATCGCAAGCAAAACAACGCCAAGAGGGAAGTGGCTAGGATGATACACTTACTGAGTTTTCCAGATAGAAACGAAAGTTTTATTCAAAATTCAAGGAGCATTTTCTACCCGATCATAACCAATTGAGAAATAAGAGATGAGTAAAGGAACTCATGATATTTCACAGCAACACGCATAGGGCTTGGCGTTCTGGGGATCGTTATAGCTCGCACAGTAGAATACTTGTTCGCACGTACCAACATCGAAATCTGCATGTACCGACGAATGAAGCAGTTGGAAACAAAACCCCACGACGAAATAGAAAAACATCACAATCATACTCAGAACTTAAGAAACCAAACATTAGGCTCTCTTGGCCAAAACTGAAGAAAAAACATACGCAAACTAACCTAAACACGGACGAGCTGGGAGTGAATGTCCTAGACAATAAACGGGCAACTTCTGTTCACTATACAATGGAACCGTCATCCTTTATCGAAGAGATATTGGAAAAAAGTCCTGAAGCAAAAGCATCGTTGTTGATAAACAAAAGAACAATATACCTGAAGGGAGTCGATGGGCCAGTCACCGAAGAAGAAATTGGAGAAAAAAGTGTCTGATGTTGTCCAGATTAAAACGAAGAATTTTAAACTAAGAACCTTTTGATCGGCCCATGAAATCAAGCAAAACGCTACGATAATCATGAATGAAACGGATGCCGTAAGACTTATCTAATAGGTAGGCACTAAAATTTGGAGGATGAAATGAAGAATAGAAGAAAGAGAGGCGAAATGTGTTCGATGCTGGGACTATGGGCATATTAAAGCTTAGTGTAAAGAACCTGACAGGGTATCCTTATCTGTCAAACGTGGTAAGCCCGGTCATAAAGCGAGCATGCACAAACTTATCGTATTGCGTACAATGTAAACAAGATGGATCAGAAGGATTCAAATGCATGATGAACCAAAGAGACGGAGGGATGTACTGGAAAAAACCGCCGCCGAAGATTAGGATTCTCCAAATAAATACACAAAGGAGCAATCCAGCATTCAACGTTTCCCTTAAAACTGCCGGCAGCATAGGAGCTGAAATTGTCGTCGAAAGCACCGAACATTAACTAACGATAAGAAGGCCCACTCAAAGGGATATGCGCGTTCAGCGAGCGCTACAAAGGAATCATCGTTTATTTTCTTCGTTGCCTGGTAACGATTGGCGAACTCCACCGCACACAGGTTGAATTTAAATAAAAGCTGGCCATAAACGATATTTTCGTTTGCGGTATATTTAATCAAATTTATGACGAAATTATTTATAGCACTCTAGTTGGCTTTGGAAAAACACAATTGATATCTTTTGAATTGTTTGCAGCGCCCTATCAAACTTACGTTATGGTTTTTTATTATTATCACCAAATAAATATTTTGATAAAGTTTGTATTCAACTGGCTGTTTCAAAAATCTATTAACGTTTAAACATTGAAAATGTTTTTGTTTTCCTATTATAGGGTATCAAATCACGAAAAAATGCATGCTACATTTGGCACATCACGTAATATACGTGAGAGATCGTGTTAGTCTGTTTCTGAGAACGGAATCGGTTCAAATGACAAAAATAAATTAAAGCTAACTGAAACTAATTCGAAAGTTGATTGAACGACTAACCCAAACTAACTAAGAGTAATCAAAAGCACAAAAAGGGTTAAAATGAATAGGAACAAATTTAAAAAATAAAAGTAAGTTAAAACTAACTCAAAGTAACCGAAATTTAGCGAATAACCAAAACTAACCATAAAGATTAAAATTGGTTAAAACCTATCGGATCCGGTTCAAATTAATAAAATAAATTGGAACTAACTGAAACTAACCGAAAATTGATTCAACTACTAACCGAAAGCGTTGACTGTCAACGCCGAAAGTAATCAAAAGCTCCAAAAAAGGCTAAAATGTATCGGAACAGATTAAAAATATTAAAGTAAGTTAAAACTAATCAAAACGAACCGAATTTTGGCGACTAACCTAAACTACCCAAACCCATTAAATTCGATTATGACGTATCGGCGCCGATTGAAATGACTAAAATTAAAACTAACTGAAATTGGCTGAATATTGATTGAACGACTACCCAAGACGACTATCTAACCCAACCTAACCCAATCTAATCTAAACTAACCAAAAGCACCAAATATGGCTAAAACGTATCGAAACAGATTAAAAATATTATAGTAAGTTAAAAATAACCCAAATTAACCCAATTTTGGGGACTAACCAAAATTAAACAAAAGCATTAAAATTGGTTATAACATATCGGAGAGTTGATGGAATGACTAACCAAAACTAATCAAAAGTAACCAAAAGCGCCAAAACGGGCTAAAATGTATCGAAATAGGTTACACATATTAAAGTAAGTTAAAACTAACCAAAACGAACCGAATTTTGGCGACAAACGAAAATTAACCAGAAACATTATATTTTACTATAACGTATTGAATCCGGTTCAGATGACTACTTTGGTTTCTTGACAGTGAGTTTCTAAGGTCGCATCATGACACGGAAATTTTTAGTGAACGGCACGACACGGTTTATGCATAACTGATTATAAAGTATCGGAACCCGCTCAAATAAGTAAAATAAATTGAGACTAAGTGAAAATAACCGAAAGTTGATTGAACGACTAACCAAAACTAACCAAATCTATTAAAATTGATTAGAACGTATCGGAACCAGTTCAAATGTCTAAAATAAGTTGAGAATAAGTATAACTAACTGAAAGCTTAGACGATTAACCAAAACTAACCAAATCTATTAAAACTCATTATATCGTATCGGAATCTGCTCAAGTAAGTAAAATAACTTGAGACTAAGTGAAACTAACTGGAAGTTGATTAGACAATTAACCAAAACTAACGAAATGTATTAAACTTGATTACAACGTATCGGAACAGACTCAAATGAATAAAATAGGTTGAGACTAATTGAAACTAAGCACAGATCTAGGAAGGGGAAACTAACCGCAAGTTGATTAGACGACCTACCAAAATCAACCAAATCTAATAAAATTAATTATACCGTATAAGAACCAGCTCAAATAAGTGAAAAAAGTTGAGACTAAGTGAAACAAATTAAAAGTTCATTAGACGACTAACCCAAACTAACCAAATATATTAAAATTGATGATAACGTGTCGAAACCGACTGAAATGACTAAAATAAGTAGAGACTAAGTGAAACTAACCGGAAGTTGATTAGACGATCAGAACCAGCTCAAATAAGTGAAAAAAGTTGAGACTAAGTGGAACTAACCGGAAGTTGATTAGACGACTAACCAAAAGAAACCAAATTTACTAAACTTAATTATAACGTGTCGGAACCGACTCAAATGACTGAAATAAGTTGAGACTAAGTGAAACTTACCGAAAGTTGATTAGACGACTAACCAGGACTAACCAAATCTATTAAAATTGATTATATAACGTATCGGAACCGACTCAAATAAGTAAAATAAGTTGAGACTAAGTGAAACTAACTGGAAGTTGATTCGACGATTATCCAGTACTAACCAAATTTATTAAAATTGATTATAACTTATCGCAACTGACTCAAATGACTAAAATAAGTTGAGACTAAGTGAAACTACCCGAAAGTTGATTCAACGATTAACCTAGACTAACCAAAACTATTAAAATTGAATATAACGTATCGTAACCGGTTCAATTGACTAAAATAAGTTGATATTAGGTGAGTATAACCGAAAGTTGACTAACAGACAAAACTAACCAAATCTATTAAAATTGATTATAACGTATCGGAACCAGCTCAAATAAGTAAAATAAGTTGAGACTAAGTGAAACTAATCGAAAGTTTATTCGACGATTAACCAAGAATAAGCAATTCTATTAAAATTAATTAGAACGTACCGTAACCGGTTCAAATGACTAAAATAAGTTGATATTAAGTGAAACTAGCCAAAATTTAAATTGACGACTAACCAAAACTAACCCAATCTATTAAAATTGTTTATAACGTATCGGAAGCGGTTCAAATGACTAAAGTAACTAGACATTGAGTGACACTAACCGAAACTCGATTGGACGACTAATCATAATTAATCAAATCTATTAAAATTAATTATAACGCGTCGGAACCGGTTCAGATGACTAAAATACGTTGAGACTAAGTGAAACTAACCGAAAGGTGATTGGACGATTAACCAAATCAAAACAAATATAATAAAATTTATTATAGTGTATAGGAACCGGCTTAAATAAGTAAAATAGGTTGAGACTAAGTGAAACTAACCGAAAGTTGAACGGACGACTAACCAAATATATTGAAATTGGTTACAACATATCCGAACCGGCTCAAATAAGTAAAATAATTTAAGACTAAGTGAAACTAACCGGAAGTTGATTGACGACTAACCAAAACTAACCAAATCCATTAAAATTTATTAGAACGTATCGGAACCGGATCAAGTGACTAAAATAAGTTAAAACTATGGGAAACTAACCGAAAGTTGATTGGACGACTAACCAGAACTAATCAAATCTATGAAAATTTAACGTATCGGAACCGGCTCAAATAAGTAAAATAAGTTGAGACTAAGTGGAACTAACCGAAAGTTGATTAGACGACTAACCAAAACTAACCAAATCTATTAAAATTGATTTTTAAGTATCCGAATCGACTCAAATAACTAAAATAAATTTAGACTAAGTGAAACTAACCGAAAGTTGATTCGACGACTAACCAAAAATAACCTAATCCATTAAAATTGATTTTAACGAATCGTAACCGGTCCAAATGACTAAAATAAGTTGATACTAAGTGAAATGAACCGAAAGTTGATTAGACGACTAACCAAAACTAATCAAATCTATTAAAATTGATGATAACGTATCGGAACCGACTCAAATGACTAAAATAATTTGAGACTAAGTAAAACTTACCGAAAGTTAATTGAAGGACTACCTACTAACCAAATACATTAAAATTGATTATACCGTATCGGAACTGGTTCAAATGACTAAAATAAGTTAAGACTAAGGGAAACTAACCGAGAGTTGATTCGACGACTAACCAAAAATAATATAATCTATTAAAATTGATTATAACGTATCGTAACCGGTTCAAATGACTAAAATAAGCTGATACTAAGTGAAATTAACCGAAAATTGATTAGACGACTAACCAAAACTAACCAAATCTATTAAAATTGCCACTAAAGGATCGGAACCGACTCAAATGAATGAAAATAAAATAATTTGAGACCAAGTGAAACTAACCGAAAGTTGATTGAACGACTTACCCAAATCCATAAAAATTAATTAAATCATATCGGAACCGGTTCAAATGACTAAAATAAGGTAAGACTAAGGGAAACTATCGGAAAGCTGATTGGACGGCTAACCAAAAGTAACCAAATCATTTAAAATTGATTATAACGTAACGGAACCGGCTCAAATAAGTATAAAAAGTTGCGACTAAGAGAAACTAACCGAAAATTGATTAGACGACTAGCCAAAACTAACCAAATCTATTGAAATTGATTATAACGTATTGGAACCGACTCAAATGACTAAAATAAGTTGATACTAAGTGAAACTAACCGCGTTAGATCGGCAATTGAGAGATGAATTGAATGCAGTTTTTACAACCACCACTAATGTTATAAATAGTAAAATCGAACGAAACTTGAAGTAATATGTATTTATGTGGTATATTTTGGTAAAGTAAATTTGCGTAATCTGCTAAAAGTAATTTTTTAAATTAGATTGTGTTAAGGGTGGGTCAGGGTGAGTTTTAGTTTCTCACGACAGACTAGTCGTGTTTCATATTGTTAGATCGAGGAATGTGAGAGGAATCGAATGCAAATGGTCTTTTGTTTTTTACAATCACAATTATAACGTTTTAAATTGTAAAAGAGAACGAGACTTGAAGTAATATACATTTATTTGGTATATTTTGGTAAACTAAACTTACGTAATCTAACCTGATCTCACCCAAACTTCTGTCAACTATATATTTCCACACAATTATGCGTTTTCTCAGATCTCAAATTTAATAAGCGTTGCATTCTGCTTCGGCATTTGCGATGTCCCCCCGGTTGCATCTTTTTGAAGGACTGTGAATTTTTAATTAGTTAATATTGATAACAATACTCAAGGTTTGTAATAACTAAGAGATTATGATTTTGTGTTAATGATTTCACCATATTTCCGAATACAAATATTCTGACAAAAGGATGAGCTGGTCTATGGCCGCCGCGTCAATGGTCGCCTGCCAACATGATTGTTTTATTTGTATGATGGCCTGCCCATATTCTGGTAGTTTTCACGCGGGGAAGGAGACACACCGTTGACATGCCGATGCCGCCGCGGAGAGTGATCCTACTTATCATATAGTTTTGACCAAATACATAATAAAAAGATAAAAACTGTACTATACTGCTAACGTGCTAACACAACGTTGAGGTTATGTGTTGGTGTTATACCTAATTGTGCAACAACTGAAGCCAGATTATCAGAATATGGCGCGTCGAAATGAGGATCCCTTATTGGTTAAATTTGTAACGTGCGCAGTTTGCCCTGCTGCTGTCTTGTTTGAGCATTTATGTTTCTCTGTTTTTTGCTTCATATGTTGTACTGTAAGTATTTACAAAATGGTTTTATGTCTCCTAAATTACCCTTAACGCAACGCATTATTAAATTGGAATTTTAAAAACTATATCTGTTTTAAAGTCGTCGGTACGGTTGGGCAATAAATTGAATAATCGATTAAACGCTTAATATTTTAGCAAATAACTGAATAATCGATTAATCGAAATAATCGATATTTTCTGAAATATGTATTAATCGATAAGTCGAATAATCGGCAATTTCTTAAAAGTGAGTCGAATAATTGATTATTTTCGCTCACCCCTAATCCCATAATATTGTAGTAAGTGAAACAGAAGCTGAAATTTCGGTAGAATCATTATTGCTGATGCAAGACTGATGTTATTATAAAAAGAGGTAATAAATACTTTGGCGAATCAGCAGATAAAATTTATAATTTAGTTTTAATTTGCAAATATGGCTTTGATATTACCTTGTGAGAGTCAGAATATAAGCAAGTGTTTTTGAACAACAGCTGCACTGATGCTTCTATATTTTTTACTAGTTTGGTTCCTATTAGATTAATTTTTTTAAATATTGATCTCTGAAATACTTGTATGGCAAAATTGCAGGCCCTCATCAACGCGTTTCTGTCGTCCTCTTAACATTCATTTTGCTCGTGAAACTCCTGAATTAACCGTTGCAAAAACAAAATTTGGATCATCGAATTAAAAATTTAAAACCCTTTTTTTACAACGAAGGCGCCCTTAATTTTCAAAATCATTTTTTAAAACGGTTTAAGAACATACAAATGATTTTTATACATCATTTTTATCGTTAGTGATAATTGATACAGCCTATATATAAATATAGATGATGAGCCAAAAATTCAACAATTATTTGTCTAAAACACGATATATTAAACGTGTAATACTTAATAACTTTTATGTCTTATTTCTGGTAAACCTTATTATGGCCAGCTTTCCTAGAAATTCGACCAGTGTGCGCCGGGTCCAAAGGTCACATGCCAGTATCATGCTAGTTTTCGCGCGGGGAAGGAGGCATACCGTTGACGTGCCGCCGCGGAGAGTGAATCTTCTTATCGTTAGTTAATATTCGATGTCGAAAGTGAACCGAACAAAAACGCAATCAAAGGAAGAAAGGACTGAATGTTCGATGAAAACCTAGATTCTGGGATAAAAGTGCTGCACAGCGACCTAGTAATGAAGAACCAGGGGAGGAGGCAAATGCTACTCATAGATAACGACCAAAGAATTAACACTCCACAGCTGTTATTTGTCACCGAATGATGATTTAGATGATCTTAAGGAAACATTGTTCATCGGAAGAAAAATCAGGCTGAATGAAGCGAGATCCATAGTGGCAGGTAACTTTAATGTAAAGTCCTCACTGCGGGGCATAAATAGAGCCAACAGAAGGGAAGATGTGATGACGGAATGGATGAGGGAAACGATCTGTTCATTTTGAATTAAGGCGGCCTACGTTTTCTAAGCAAGACTATTGCAACATAATATGTCAGGGCCAACATTAACGCGTGTGGAGTCAGTGAAGAACAGACTCTAAGTTGTCACAACTATATCACATTGATAGATGATTCACCAAGCAGACATATATTTCCAAAACGAAACCGGAAGAACAAGAGGTGGCAAGTTAGCAAACTTCACAAAGACAGACTACAAGAAGTATTGAGCCCAGGAAAATAAATCTGCGGAACATTTCTCGGAAAATTGAAACAAAACCATGTAATAGTATATTTCATTACCAGTCCGGAAACTAGGCTTTTCCGGTGCGCGCACGACAGTTTCTGGTGTGAGGCGTAGCTGAACACCGGAAGTCGTGCAAGCACAGGAAAAGCTGTTTCTGGACGTGTAATGAACGATATTTTTCATAATACCTCTCTGAAATCAAGACATAAACATAAAATTATTATAATTTTACGTATCCAAAATCATGTCATAATACATTTTGTATTCAAATGAAAGCAAACGTCAAACTTGCAAGACAAGCAAGACAGGTATTTATCTAATATTCCTCAAGCGTTGCTATGGAAATGTGTTTATATGCTTTGTTGTAATTGAATAGGCAGCTAATTTTGAAGTATTTGTGACAAGTAATGTCAGAATAAATGAAATAATTTTACTTAAAATTAGACTATTGACGCTAAAATGTACTAGAATTATCTTGTAGACTGCATCGCTGTATAATTTGAACCCAATTTCATATACTTTATGCATATTCTGTGACTAAATAGCTGCAAATTTAGCACCTAAAATCAGGGATCGGGAAAACTTTTCCCGCTCCCTAATTAGGGACCGGGAAAATTTTTCCCGTGCCCGGATCGAAAAGACTTACTTTCTTTGCTCTACAGAGACGTCGAAAATGATAGTTTTCAGAGAGCTATTATGAAAAAAATAGGAACGTCACCATGGGAAAACCTACCTATTGGTGGACTGAGGAAATTGCAGAGCTGCGTACAAAGTAGACGAATACATATCAGAATTGCAAGAAGCTCGTCTGGCCGCAAACAACTACGAGGAAAGTCTCATTAATGTGGCAAACACAGCAGCTCCCTGTGACAAGGTGGATGAGTCAAAGCCAGCTCCAATTAGCCCCGCATAAAACCGAGGCAGTGATACTAACAACAAAAAGAACGATACATACTACCAAACCGCTGAAATATTTAGGAGGGTGGCTGGACAAAACTGTATATTGCGGAGCACGTAAATCAAACACTACGGAGAGTGGAAAAAACCTCTGCGACTTTGGCAGGTATAATGCCAAACATGGGAGGGCCCAAACCTTCCAAAAGGAAATTTTTGGCAAGCATCATACACTCACAATTACTCCACGGAGCGCCATTCTTGTATGGGGTCCCGGTATAACAAAACACCGATGATGAGGATCTGCAGCGCCTACAAAACCATTTCGACCGAAGTGGGAGTCATATCGACAAGCGACAATACCTCCAATAGAACGTTTCAAAGAAATACTGAAACGTACAGTAGCAAGGATCGAAGCCAGAGCTAATCTAATGATGACTGGGCAGGCAAAATGGGACGGCGGCAAATACGGGCCCTGGACATACGAACTGATTCTAAACATAAAGCGGGGGCTAGACAATACAAAGGTTTGATAAATAGCTGAACCTTTAATCAGACATTTGGGATATTAAAAATATTATACTAGAACCAAATGTTTTATCTATAAAAAGCTTGTTAAAATCTTAATCTGGAACTTGGATTAATTTAAATATTTTACATATTAAAAGCCAATAGCCAACCATTTATCACATTCAAAATATTATTCCATATATTATATACTCTTATCTAAAAAACCTGGATGAAATGTTTTTCTAGATTCGAGATTAATAATTTAAATCTGTGGCACATCTGAAAG
>MU193755.1:4548-22169 GCA_016904865.1 Pissodes strobi | reverse complement strand
GCGAATGTCAAGTACTCGCCAACCAAAATATCCGTGCTGCCTCTAGAAGCTATAATAAACCTATACCTTTAAAGTTTATTTTTGCCCATTCCGATATTGCGCTGGGTATTTTGAAGAATAGATCAAGAATTACGCGTCCCACAACTAAATTCAGATCAAATGAAAACCCTTTACAAACACCTTGATGGGTGCAAGAGCGCGGGCAAGAGAGGCATTCAGATTAGATACTTTAACGGTATACTAAGGATCGTCGATACTTCAAACAGAAAAGGTGAGTGCTTTGGGTAGTTCAGTTCAGCCTTAGGAAAACCATATTTACTACCAGAACGTAAGGGAATTGAGATCTAAGATAAATCATTTGATGCTAATGGTATTGATGTGCCAGTATGACTTGTCGGTGTAGACTGAAACACGGCCCGATGATGGTGTGAAGAGTTGGGTGTGAAGGATTTTAATATGTTAGAAAAGACAGATCTAATCTGACGAGTTCCAAGATTCGCGGAGGCGAAAATGTTAAATTCACAGGTCTTTAGTTCAAAATGGAAGTTTGCTAGTAAAGTAAAGTAAAGTAAAGTATCTCTTTATTTTCCTATTGACAATTATACAATTGTATGGAACACGTCATATTTAAAAAGGTACATAGGTACAAAAGTTAAAACAAAAAACAAAAGAAAGGAGTACCGTACATAGCATATTTGCTATTTGGTCTTAAAAATAAATTAAAATAAAACCGAAACTAATTAAATAAAATATATAACGATTGACAAAACATAAATACTAGACAAACAAACAATGTAGATTAAAATGTTACTCAAAATACTCTTCCAGCGAATATAAGACTTTGCTATTCAAAAACCTTTTTAGTCTAATTTTAAATATACTAATACTTTCTGCTGATCTTATATCTGCTGGTAGTCTCATAAAAACCCTAACACTAAACGTATTCGGTAGCTTCATACATATACTACTATTTCTAAAAGGAATAACACAATTATTTTCATTTCTTGTATTTCTGTGGTGTACCTCAAAATGAGATTTATATTTATTTTTATTTCTATAGAAGTAAACTGACATTTCATATATTAATAAATCAAATAACGTTAATAAATTCAATGATCTAAAAATGTCTTTACAAGAATGTGTTTGTGGTACACCAACCATACTTCTTATTACTCGCTTTTGAACAATAAATACATCTTTCGCCTCTGAAGAAGTACCCCAGAAGCACAACCCATACCGTAGTATACTGTCAATCTTTCCATAGTAGACCGAAACTAATTGATTCAAAGAAAAAACCAGTCTTAAATTTCTAAATAAATAGCAGCTTTTGTGAAGAATAGAAATAATTTTTGAGCACTGATCCTTCCAGTTGAGGTGTTTGTCAGTAATGATCCCCAAGAAGTTAACTGAATCAGCAGTCTTAACACTGCTGGTCACATTTATATCTATTGACAGATCATTCCGGTTTTGAGGATGATGAAATCTTATATAACTGGTTTTATCAACATTTAAAAACAGTGAGTTATTTGAGAACCAATTAGATAAATTCGCCATAATATTATTGCATTTATTTTCAAGGCATACTGTGTTACAGTCACTCGTTGCAAAACCAGAATTATCCGCAAATTTTACCAAACTACACTCATCAACACATTTATTTATATTATTATTAATTGCATCTAAGTATATAATAAAAAAGATAGGACCCAACACAGTCCCCTGAGGAACACCTAAATCCACAGTAGCATACTCTGAATTCACACCTTCTACACATACATACTGTTTCCGTTATTTCAGGAATGATTCTGTCTTTCAGTGGCGTAGCTAGAAATGTGGGCGCCGGGGGGCAAGCCTATCCGCTGGCGCCTAAAACAAACCTATATTTTGTGTATATACGCAAATTAATCCAAAAATAATACATCATAATATTAAACGTATATTTTTGAAGTGAAACTTCTTAACGCGCGCCGGGAGTAAAATTTGAAGGTGGCGATCCCGACACACGGTGGGCGATCGCAACACACGGCGGGCGAGCTGGCAGGGAACGGAAAACGGTCACGGACGTTTATTGTGATATCTTTGTTAGTTTACAAGATAAAAATACGGGATTGGCTCTATTACCTTGTCAAGACATAAGCGAAACTTTTATGAAGAATAGTTTTTTTTTCATTTAGGCCTTTCCTTTTTGTTAATTGAGTGATACCTATATTTAAAAAAAAAACTACTTTTTAACCGGATATGTATAAGGCTAGGGCGTTAAATTATTGTGATATCTTTGTTAGTTTACAAGATAAAAATATGGGGTTTGCTCCATTACCTTGTCAAGACATAAGCGAAACTCTTATGAAGAAAAGTTTTTGAAGTGAAAACTTCTTTAGGCGCGTTTTTCAATTTTTTTTGTGGGAGTTGAATGAGACCGAGCCGTCACGCGTCACGCATCACGCGTCATGCTAGGATATGTAACGTAACGCTCCTTATACTGGCATGTTCCCGTATAGGTAGAGGGCTGAAATTTTCACGAAAACAGGACCCCGTACCTCCCTCCGTTTGGCCAGGGGAGGGGGAGAAGCAAAAACTAAAATAATTAATTTCAAGAGAACGCGAAGAGGTACGAGGTCGAAATTTTTATGGTAGGTGCGCCCCATGGGGGGCCACCTTATATCATACGGGGGGACCGGGGCTTCAATTTAAGGGGGGGATTTTGGGGGCAAAACCGTTTTTCGCTCGTATCTCTGCAACGAAGGCTCGGATCGAAATTCTGACAAACGATAACCCCGCTTATTGAAGTTTTCACTTCTGTCGTGCGGTCTTAAGTATACACCAAAAATTTTTTTTTCATTTAGGCCTTCCCTTTTTGCTAATTGAGTGATATATTTAAAAAAAACTACTTTTTTCTTCAAACGTCAGTACATCCGTCATTACTCGACTGTGTAGGCGGCCGTGAAGTTTCGTTTTTCCTCCGCCGGAGCTTTACTTTTCACTTTTCCGCCGGCGGAGGTAAAAGTGTTGTCATAGCAACATAGATACAATACAAACAGACAACAAAATAAGCGTCAACAACTCAAGATTTATTAAACTACATTTTGTATTTATCACTCAATTTGTGACTGCATTTCTAAAAATCACTAATTTAGGAACAAATTGGTTATTATTTAATCGAACTTACTCAATAACTGCTTATCAATACGGAATTAAAACGCAATCGGACACGCAATCTTAAAAAAAATAATTATTGTTGACAGTGTCCACTGACAGCTTTATGTTTATATTCACCGACACCGGTCTAAGCAAGGCCACCTACGACCGTGGTCTAAGCCGCCTTGCGAACCCATTTATCTTTAATAATAATTAGATATTATTACTATTAAAAAGAGATGTTTTTGCATTAATTTGTCGACATTTGAAGAAAAAACAGCATATTTTATTTGGAGGAAAAGTTACTTTTCATGGCTTGCTCTCTATTACCAGCCTCACTCCGTTCGGCTGTTAAACACGAGCGCGCCATGAAAAGTATCACTTTTCCTCCATATAAAATAATATACTATTTAACCAAATCCGATATGGCGTATAAATATTGTGATATCTTTGTTAGTTTACAAGATAAAAATATGGGGTTTGCTCTATTGCCTTGTCAAGACATAAGCGAAACTTTTATGAAGAATAGTTTTTTGTCATTTAGGCCTTCCCTTTTTGTTAATTGAGTTATCTATTTAAAAAAAAACTACTTTTTAACCAAATCCGAGGCTAGGGCGTTTAAGTTTAAGAAGTTTCACCACAGATCTATATAGCTACGCAACAGATACCTCTTCCAATGCTTTTTGCGCGGGGCCAAAAATGTTCACCGGCTTTCGCGAGCTGGTGAACCAGTCGTCTAGGAACGGGTCGGTGTTGCCAAGTTATGACGTCGAACAATATTTCTGCTGACTTTTTGACCCGCTCAAACCATCGAGTTTAATTATTAATATTTATGTATCAAATTAACACAAACATATTTTTTTAGAAAAATACGATTTTTACATTTTTTCTTAAGTATGATAGTTTAATAATGAAACCGCAATATAAATGAACACATTTATAATATTGATAGTAAAGTTTAAAATAAAATTAAATGGTACATGTCGATAAACATTTCAAAAATTCCTTTGATCTTCGAAACAAAAACCTGCGTGATAATACAACAAGTTTATTGCATTATTGGCGAGCGACATTTTTAATACCGGAGTAGGCATCTGTTGCGTAGCTATATAGATCTGTGGTTTCACTTCTGATATGACACATAATGCAAACGCTTTTTTTTTATTTAACGGAATATGAATATAAAATATATAAACGGCAACCAACCAACAGGAACATACAAATTTAAATATAACTGTAACCTTAATTAATTAATTAATTAATTAAACATTTGTCTTTCTTCGTTTTTAAATCGACGTAAATTGATCGATTATTTGATCAAAATCTTTGCAAAAGCAAATCTTGATCCACACAATCAAACGCCCGAGTAAGGTCACAAAAAACTCCAGCCGGACATTCACCATCTTCCATGTGGGAGACGATCTTACTTACTATCAGATCCACGGCGTCCACAGTTGACATATTTGATGGCGAAATCTTATATAACTGGTTTTATATAACCATAACCATTATATCTGAACCCAAATTGAACCCAAATTGAATCGGTCATTTGAGAAACAACATAAGTCAGCTTGTGCAAAATTTTCAGAAACTAGATAAAACATTATAGAATATGTCCCTGGTTAACTACATAACTCACGATTTTTCCTTCAATCTGCTGTAATGATCCAAATAGGTGTTAACAGGGATTTTTTTTATAAACTGTCATTTTAAGCAGGAAAAAAATTTTGAATCTCGATGTTTCTCAAATTAACGACGCTTTTAATTTTTGTTTGCCTACTTATGTTGTAGTTGTGGTTAGAAATTAATTAAACTACGTTTTGTTAGAAACAAGATATATTTGGAGGAACACAACTACTACGCTCGACGTAACTATTCTTCCAAATACCTCCTCTAACATGTCTCACAAGGCTCTTTAATAATAGTACTACTCTCGACGTAACTCCACACTCCCAAATACCCCTCTAACATGTCTCACAACACTCTTTTATAATAGTACTACGCTCGACGGAACTCCACACTCCAAATTACCCCTCTAACATGTCTCACAACGCACTTATATTAATACTTCTATGCTCGACATAACTCCACTCTCCCAAATATCCCTCTAACATGTCTCACAATGCTCTTTCATAATACTACTATGCTCGACGTAACTTCACACTAAATAGGGGCCCCTAGGTTCCGTTTAAACGGTACCCGTCCGACCCACCACACCGACTTTCGTCGATTTCCACCTATAACATCGATTTTTTTTCGCGGAGCCTACCCCCTAGGTTCCACAGTTTTTTTTATGTCAAAATTCGTTTTTCCCGACCCCGAAAATCCCCCCCGAGTCCCCATTTTCGCCTAAATCTGAGCTGTCTCGTGTTCGGTCTAGTACCAGCTCACGTTTCCTATTAACCTCACCTTTGACTTCATTTGAGAAACAACAATGTTATTTCTCAAATGAGTGAAATATTTTTACCGTACATTAACGAATAACGTATAGTCTGACTTATGTGGTTTTTCGGTGGAATAGGTGTTTACATGTACTTATAGATTACGAAATTGCTAATATCTCGTTTTCAGCCAAACAGTGACTTATGTTGTTTCTCAAATGACCGATTCAATTGATTTTCACTTATAATTTTATATTTTGTTAAGAACGATTCAAAATGATGTAAAAAGCAATATTCAAAAATTTTGGAAAGTGGTGAAGTTAAGGTAACTGGCCTATAATTGCTTGAATTTCTTTTTTCTCCCTTTTTATGTATTGGAATAACTTTATTTATCTTTAATTTTTCAGGGAAAGCACCACACTCAAAATATTTATTTACTAAATATGTCAGAGGTGCAACGATTTCACTCAAACATCTTTTAACAAGAAAACTAGGAATACCATCAAAGCCAGTTGAATATTTTGATTTGAGTTTTTGATTTATTATTTTTGAAATTTCTTCTTCAGTAAGTTTATTGAGAAAAAAGGAATGCTGATTAAAATAAAGATCCTTTATTACACTATTTGTTAAGGGAATATTTTTTATAACTTTCTTCGGTGCCTCAACAAAAAAAGTATTGAAATGTTGACTTACTACTTTGTTATCTCCAACTACCTCCCCATTAATATTTAAATCTATGTTCGTGTGTTTTGATGTGATTTGTTTTTTGTTGTTTACTTCATTTATAATACTCCATACACACCTAGTCATATTTTCCGATTTGTCAACCTTATTCTGATAATAATTATTTTTTTGTATTTCTAACCAGAAATGAATGTTTGGTTTTTTCTTTTTAATAATAATTAACAAGACTTGGGTTGTGCTTCTGCATCTGATAAAGCGATTTCAAGTTGTTACTGGACATTTTAACCTCACTTGTCACCCAATTCCTACCTTCTTGCACGTAGAACTTTCTAAGTGGAAAACATTTATTAAAATAAAAGGAAAATGTATCATGAAAATTATCAAATGCTGTCTGAAAGTCAACTTCAATAAAAGCATTACTCCAGGATTCCTACTTGATCTCCTCACAAAATTTTCCTATGTTAGCCTCACTAAAATCTCTCTTAACAAAAACTTATAAAGATAATCACAAAATTCACTAAAATTACCAAATCCCGGTGGACGATAACAAGATAACAAACAATTAGTACCCTCATACCTTTATCCAACTTGTATGTTATACCACAAACTTCGAAAACATTTTCCACGCAGAAACTGTCTAAGCACATATCCGTACAAGTAACACGTACAAGTAATTTTGTCATGGGTTAAAATTTGGCAGTTATGCACTATAAGGTTAAAATTTTCTTCTACATAGGATCTAACACTATATATTTGAGATAGGCGCGGATATAAAAAAGGAACAGTATTATTCTCTTCCAAATTATTCTTCACATCATCAGGCATCGTCATTTCTATATTGATTTCAGCTTCAGGTATTGTCACTGTATTTTTTTCTGTTAATAGTTGTTCGTTATTTGTTAATTCCGTTGTTTTCAGAAAAACTAGATTTTTAGGTAGCTTAGGTCTACAGATACAATTTGCAATTTCATAGCTTAAAGTCCTAGTATCCACTAAGTTGATCTTTGATGTTACTTTCATAAAATTTATTTGTCCAGGAATATAGCTATTTACTTTTGCAAGAAACTTTCATATTTCTGATTAAATGTATCTATGTTAAACCTATTAGCATTGTTATATTTGTATGGACAGCCCGTAATAATAATGTTCGTATGACCACAGGTTCTAAGCATAGACAAAATATTCTTAATGGAGGGGTACTTTGTTTCCCTAGTAAAATTGTTACTTCCAGCCATGATCACAAGGTAGTCTTTTTTGTCATATTTCTGGTAACACTTTCTGCATTTTCAATTACCTTGTCATAGGTAGCACCATAAGTAGCGATTCCACCCGTAATTTACTTTTAATAAGATTATGCTCGTCTAAGAATCCACGAACATTCTTACCCATCTCGTCCGCCGATAAAAACACTTTAGCTAATTGATTAATCTCGATTTCAATTAAAATTTGCATGATATACAAAGATTGTTTCATTACTATGTTTCGTACATGCACACAGCCTTTACTCTTCATTTAAAAATTAATTGTTTCTTTTCTTAACACGATAGTTCTGGAGATTACGGTGATTTTCAATTTTAATGATTGTGATGACTGGGATTTTTAATTTTCATAATTAAGGAAAAGTAAATTAATAATTTATCTTTTATTTATGAAGAAAAATAAAGCTTTCATTATTTCTTATTTCTTTGCTTCAGACCGAAGTTATTTAACTATACCGTATAAGCAATTGTTTGAAATACTTCAAAGCTTTCCCGACCAAAGTAACAATGCAAAATTTCTGAAATTGAAATTAAAACTATACGAATTAACAGGATATCAAAGGCGCTATTAAAAATCGCCGGATCCTCGGCTGTTTCCGTGGACGGTCGGGTCGCCGGGTAATTATTATGGCTTTGCATGGCCCTCCGCTCGCTTCGGGGGCTCAGTAAAAGGAAACTAACCAAGTGCTAACCCAAGCCGGTGATTTTTAGTGGCGTCTCAATATCAAGACTTTCCCAATGAGTTTAGGTTGACTTTTATTTTTTACTATAAATATATTTCCAAGTTAAATCAATCAAGTAGGATCAAAGAGAGATATTTAGAAAGAAAATAAAAATTGGCTCACAACTGTTGTAAAATTTAAAAAATATACTTATTGTAAAAGGACGCAAAACAGTAGCGTTCAGTGAGTGTAGTGAGCGGTCCAAAAGACGGAAAACACAACCACTCCGAGAAAATTCAACACCACAGGAGTTAACTTATGCCGCTCAAATGAGCTACAGATCATGTGGTAACTTATCCGCATCGAAAGTTCTCAAAACTATTAGTAACGAACCCGAGCAAGCCAAAATTTTTTAAAGCAAAAACAATCAAGATAATTTACATTTAGAGTTAAATGCTGATGAAGTATTAGCCTTAAAAATCGTAGAAGCTAATTTGTCTAAGCATCAGTATATACTTATCAAAACGCAAGCAGGACAAAAAAATTGCAACTTATATCCTTCGTACGACAAAGTTTTGGAGCCCAAAAAAATTTTATCCCAATTAGGGCTGGGCGATTATTAAAAGTAATAAGTAATCGATGTTTGATTATTTGTAATAATCGATTATTCTCGATTAATCGCTATAATCGAAATGATCGATTAACGGATATAACCTAGATATCGGCAGAATCCATTAATCGAAGTACCGTATGAAACAAAATATCTGCGGTACAAACACGAAACACCTTTTATACATGCAGACACAAAATAATCGACCAATAATAATTGGTTAAAGTTACCAGTACCACAGGTACGATAACACAAATTAAATACTCATACGCAAACAAGCAGATAAAATTTATAATTTAGTTTTAATTTGTAAATATGGCTTTGATATTACCTTGGGAGAGTCAGAAGATAAGCAAGTGTTTTTGAACACCACCAGCACTGATGCTTCTATATTTTTTGTACTAGTTTTGTCCCTATTAGATTAATTTTTAAAAGTAGGGATAACTCTGAAATACTTGTATGGCAAAATTGCAGGCCCTCATCAACGCCATTCATTTTGCTCGTGAGACTCCTGAATTAACCGTTGCAAAAACAAAATTAGGATCGTCGAATTAAAAATTTAAAACCCTTTTTTTACAACGAAGGAGCCCTTAATTTTCAAAATCAGTTTTTGAAACGGTTTAAGAACATACAAATGATTTTTATACATGATTTTTATCGTTAGTGATAATTGCTACACCCTATATATAAATATAGATGTTGAGCCAAAAATGCAACAATTATTTGTCTAAAACACGATATATGTAATACTTAATCACTTTTATGTCTTATTTCTGGTAAACCTTATTATGGCCAGCTTTCCTAGAAATTCGACCAGTGTGCGCCGGGTCCAAAGATCGCCTGCCAGTATCATGCTAGTTTTCGCGCGGGGAAGGAGGCATACCGTTTACGTGCCGCCGCGGAGAGTGAATCTTCTTATCGTTAGTTAATATTCGGTGGTGTAGCCAATCAGCAACTACTCAAGTACCTCGAGACTAACAGAATAATTAGCGATAACCAGTACGGCTTCCGCAAACAGAGATCGACAAGAGATATATTGGCCTATGCCACTCATATATGGAGTAGGGCAATTGAGAACTACGGAAAATCTTGAGCAATTGCGTTGGATATTTCGAAAGCATTCGACAGAGTTTGGCAAGACGGATTGCTCAACAGACTACCGTCCTTCGAACCTCCAGCGTCTCTCTGCAACTGGCTTGCCAGTTTCCTCAAGATCCGTGTTACGGTAATTTTAACAATTCCGTAACATCAGGTTTTTCCGAGTTCGCTTGTATTTATTTATGGTTTGAAATAATAACTTTTCATCTTCAACCTATTTTGAATTACTGTCTGAACCGACCTGGTAAAGCAACAGTGTGGAAAATTCCGCATTAAATAGTACGAAAACATTAATAAGTACTGCATTCTTATGTTGCCCATCAAGTTCATTTAAAACTAATTTTTGTCTTTTAAATATACCAGTCGATAATTATCTAGTTAATATAAAATGAAAATTAATATTATGGGTTGAATCTACGTAAATACAGCAGTAGAATATATTAGTTAAAATTGATAAATAATTTCAAATATGCAGTTCAGATTTTATGCCTAAAGATCGATCGCTTCTTACGGTGGAAAAAGGTGAAATATTTGTGACGACTGCGCGCGGTGCAATTTTTTTTGAGACGTGATTCTGGTGGAAGGTAGGACAAGATTTTAAAAAAATCTTGTACCGACGACCAGTGTGAGAGGTTGTGAGAAGGTAGGCTTGAAATTTTCGTTATTTTTTTTGGCGTTATCTGATTTTTATTTCAAGTTTTCTATATCGAAAAGTCTGTAGACAGAATAAAGCTGTTAAGCTTGTAAATCTCGGGTATCTGCCTACTATCGTTACATCCTATCTACCACGTTGTCTTTTGCCGTGGGTATGTTCTTGTCTGTAGGGCAGGTGAGATATTAGTTTTTTGGAGCTTAAGGCTCTTTAATAAGAGAGAAAAAAATGACTTGATCCTGCAAAAGCGACCCATACAGCACACCAAATCAAGATTACGATGTGTTCGCATTGTGACGATGTATCTAGATGCAGACACAGGGTTGCACAATTCTACGATGTAAATGTGCTACGTTTACACATTTCAGGTACACACGTATGCACAAAGGTTAAACGTCCGCCTCACAATGTAGCCACAGTATACCATTTACATATACACAACTTAAATTATCCACAGTGTGTTATCGGCTGCACAGTGATTGTGTATTATGCTTAAACTCTGCTTACACATGGCATTTGTCCTTCTCAATTTGAACGTAAATATGCTATTCCATGTATATGTAGCTCCGTCGCCCCATGTATACGCCCTGTCAAAGAAACCAATTTTTCATGAGCTACTTCAGGAAAATAAAAGTTTTGCCACCTGACCTTTATTCGTTCTCAAAACAGGTATTTTAAAAAAATAATTAATATTATGGTTTTTTGAGAACGAAAGAGCGGGCAGCGAAACTTTTATTTTCCTGAAGTATCTGTCTGAAGAAAAGTTACTTTAAAATTGTTCTTTTTCCTTTCCACATAATATACAAAGAGCGGCTATAGAACAATTTCATTTAAAAATCAGGTATTGACTTTTTAGAAAAATGCTCGATCACGTCAATTATAATTTCTCTTCCGTTTTTTTTTGCATCAAAAAGAAAATATACGGGGTGTTTCAAAAAAGTAGATTTGAAGTCAAAATTTTTTTTTTAAATGAAACACTATTTTTTAAAATCCAATTTTGAATTCTGCGTCAAATACTATGTATAATTCACGTAGCATACTGTAGCACTTTCCTGTCTTAATATTTAATAGCCTATCGATTGATGGCAACTTCAATATCTCCAAAACAGTTAGATATGGAGTATAGGTTCATGCTACATGAATTATGCCTAGAATTTGACGAACAATTCAAAATTGGAATTTAAGTAATAGTGTTCCATTTAAAAATAAATTAAGTTTGATGTCAAATCTGCTTTTTGACACAACCTACATAATTTCTTTTTAGAGCAAAAAATTAAAATGGACGTGTAGGAGCATTTTCCTAAAAAATCAATACCTGATTTTGAAACGAATTTGTTCCATATTTTAGCCGCTCACTTTATATAGTTACTACTACGGAACGCTATCAATTGGTGCAACAGAAAGCAGAAGTAGGAAAACACTAGAAAATGACAGAACTTTTACAAGAATATTAAAATGTATTGAAAATATTCAAATAACATAGTAAAAACGCAAATATATCTTATGCTATACATTGCCAGCCTTTGTTGCAGCTCAGCAACTCTCTTTTCAGCCATTCTTTGTTGCAGCTCTCTTTTCAGCCATTCTTTGTTTTTTGAAACAAAAAAAAATCCTCCAGTCGGTTGGTTGCTTGTCGTAACCATTCGCAGACCGCCACGTCGTTTTGGAGCTCAAATTTGGCAAATTGGGTATTGGACAAGTCTTTCATCAAGTCACTGCAATAATACAAAAAAGTACCTATAAGCTGAGCACAAAAGATCAATTGTTATGATTGTAACTGTAAATACTCTGAAGGATGTTCTCTTTCTAATTTAATAAAAGTAAATGTGCAGAACATTATACGCCGTGATACCCAATGACCTTTGATTGTGAATTTCCTACAGCATCCATACCCAGTGTGGCCTTTGAGCTATATATGAACGAGCCGATGCCGGTGCATCGCAAATGTAAGCATCCATTACGATTTTATATGTAATTCCTAAATCTATAATTCCATTATTTAAGAGTTCCACGTTTTCCTTTACAAAATTAGACAAAAATAAAGAACAAGACTCTGGTTTGCTATTTCCGTGATATATTTTTAGCACTTTATTGATTTAAAGTGTTCCAAAAATAATAAAATTAGGCAGTTACGGTTTGATAAAAAAAAGAACCTTAAATTGACATGCATCAAAGGGTGTTGAACATTTTTGTATCAAAAATCAGTGTAGCGATAATCGTTACTCGATTTCCATGACTGCCTAGGTATTCTATAATAAGTGCATACCACCCCAGAACTTTACAAATGGCAAAATGACTACTACCTGCTACCACATGAGATACAAATGGCCAGCATGCTAACGCTCTGCGCTGGCATTGTTGCATCTCCCTCGAATGTAGAAACGACAACACACAACTGCAGAGTGTATGTTATTACACTGTACTATTACTTTTACGTGGTGTATACACAAAATTTTACTTAAAGACATAATCACCACACTAATGATTTAAACTTTGTCAGCATCCTGTACGAACGTTAAATTTCAAAATTCTAACGACCCAATTAAATTTACGTTATTATAGGTACATAAAAATATTAGGTAGAAATCCAACAAATTACATTAAACCATTGTAAGCTTCATGTAGGGACCTATACGGACGTTAAATTTCAATAACATTTCAATGATCCATCTGTACTTTGTATAAATATGTTAAGAATCTTATGTGCATAGGGTTAGTTTGGGTTATAAATATTATTAAACATTGTAGCTTCAATATTAATGGTACCTAGGAGTAATAAAGTATTTATCAATTTTTACTATACCTTATAATCCGTTTCAAAGTGCACAAAGACACACACACTTCCGCGTCTTCCCAAATGATAAAACAAAAATGGCTGCTATGATGTGGATGTACTACCCCACTTTTATAGAGGAAAGAGGATACACATGAGATACACATGCCCGGTATGCTCACGCTGACGCTTGCGCGCGCACTCTACCGTGCTTCTTGAATGGTAGAATGTAGATACGACAAGACACAACTAAAGAGTGTATATATAGTTCTTTGTATCATGTGTATATATCGCACTTTTACGTGGTGTATGCAGTAGGTACAAATATTGCATAAAGCATCACACATACATAATACATATGACTTAAACCTTGTAGGCATCATGTACGGACGTCAAATTTCAACATTCTAATGATCCTTCTTTACGTTATATAAAAATGTTTAAAATCTTAAGTGCATACGGTAAGTATACAATTATTAAACATTATATCACATAATTCTATCAACATAAACATACGTGTATCTCATATTTGTACGTCGGTACTAGATCAACAATTAGTTTCATTATAACATATTTTGTTTCTCACGTGTATATTTTGTAGAGACGTAATTTGAATTGGACGTGCTGTATGGGGAGGAATTATTAAATTTCGGATTTAGTTTACCAAGCCAGCTAAAGAATCGATCAAAGTGGCCTATAGGGTTCACATTGTTTAGGTTCTAGTTAGAGGTAGCAATTTTTAGGAATTAATAACTAAAACCGTCTATAGTGTATCTTACAGACTAACTTTCTCTAGTACCGTTGTCGGTTGTTGTGGATTAGATGTGAGATTAGAGTTAAGCTTAGTTATTGTTCGACCTATATAAGTATTTTATCGTCACATCAGATATTTAAAGAGCCCCTTCTCAAGCCCTTCTCGACCGTGGTGGGTACAAGATCAACGCTGATTCTTTATTTCGATTTAAATTTGTCATTACCCTTATCTTTGAATTAAACTGATTTTTGAGTTGAAAAGTAGCTTTCAGGCAATATTAAATTCTGATTACCTGTTTAAATTTATTGATTTAATTTTTGTTCTTACCTGATTATTGTAATTGTTTTTTTATTGAAATATTGTTCGTCACAATATTTCTCAGCTTAAATAGCTATTTATTTTATTTATTATCTGTGATCTGTTAACTGTTTAATTGAAAACATAATTGTTGTTTACAGAAACAATTCTGTGCAAATTGGCGGAGGCATATTTAACTAAGCCTCACAACTTTTCTTCAGCGTGTTTTGGCATTTTTCAGCATTGTTAATTGAGAAGAATTATTTCTCGCAATCTCTTGCCAAGTTCTGTATTAAAAGCCTAAGCTTAGACAAGCGACACTCTCCGCCAAGTTGAAACAGAGTTGTAACAACATTCTTGGTGAACGCTTTAACTGCCTTGTACTGGTTTTTTTTTCATGCTACTGAGTCCACACGCACTCGGCCTACCAGGACAGCTTCCAGTGACGTCACAGGACAGATCCTAGGCACTGCAGCAAGTTTCAGTAACACTCTCCAGGAAGCATAGGGTGATTAAAGCGCAGTTATCACCAGGAAGGTTCAACAGAATTAACCCTTATTTTTGTTAGAAGAAAATAGAATAAAAATTGTTTTTTTTTTAAATTTCTAATCTTTTATTTTGCGCTTTTTAACTAGTAGTGGTTAGTTGGGTTTATACACTCGGAAATAAATTTGCTCCGAACCTATACACCCTGAGTATCTTTCAGTTTATCTTTTTAGCAGTGGCGGCTCGTGCCCACCCTATAAAAATTCAATAAAATGTAAAATAAAAAAGAAAAAAATTTTTTTTTCGTTCGCAGTATTATATATTAGTATAGAACAAATATAATTCAAAAACTTATATAAGTATTATATTATTAATCATTTAAAACTTCACCGAAAAACAGGAGCGCAAATCGCTGACTTATACCAAATAAATCGTATCTCTTTTAGGCCAGTCGTATCGTCTATAATAGTCCATATCCAGTGCCGCCTGCTAAAGAATACAGTGCGGCGGCGGCGGGGCGAGCCCAAACGACCTGACCCCACCGAAAGACAAACGCAATTGATATTTCTAATGAGAAAGACAAAGAAGGAGGAGTGGCGCGTGTGTCTGAAGTAAACCAACCATGTCATATCCGAGGCGATCTAGGTAGCATCTTAAGAAATAATGACATAAATATTGTTTGTCTTTCCATATTTGACCATAATAAAAGCTGTCTTTCGGCCTATAATTTATTTGTAATATATCTAGGTTCTCGGTTTTAATAATGAAATGAAAATGTTTCTAAGGCGTTTAAATTCAAATGGAACCTCGGCTCTGCGGGCTAGCCCATCGGGCATATTCGGCTGCTCGGCTTGTTTAGCGGATAATGGCAAGTTTTAGTGCAAGTGTCGAGCAACAGCCATGCTTCTTGCTGAACGGTATATTTACAGTTTAGTAAAGGTTGCAAGCACGAATGGAAAAGAAAATTGCAAATATGCTGATTAACATAGAGCGCTAGATACTTTTGCTTTTTTTCCTGCAATTTGCATGCATATCGTAATATAACCAGTGGCAGCTATTCAGATGTAGTAGGTAAACTTCACCCTTCACAAATATAAATATTAAAACCAAAAATTTACTAATATTTTTCAATTTATAATTTATATAGTCTTTACGTTTAAACAAAGAAATACGGCATTTTATAATTTATAAACAGCTGGCACGAGCAGTTTTCTTCCGTTAACAAAAACTGCTGTATTAAAATAATCAAAACTAAACTATAGTAACTTTTTTTACATTTAATTGACTTGGGAATATCCCAGTGGGAAATTTGTCAATAATGCTTGGTAACAAACTAAAATAGGCAGCGTTAGCTCGTGAATGGCGTGTTTTTAACGATTTCAATGACTTTTGGGTAATATTGGGCGTGGCACCCCCAAAAATTTGCCTGCGGCCCTCCTCTCTACACCTTTCACGAATTCTATTCCCCACTTCGTCTGCCCACCCATTACTGAACTCCACGAGCCGCCACTGCTTTTTAGTAAATTAATTAAAAAGAAAATGCCTTTATAGTTTATTGTAACAAATTAAATTTTCTTGTAACAACCGATCGCTGCACGTTGCAGTTGATAGATACATCTCAGACACATTCACCATAAATGCGGGAGTGCCTCAAGTCGCAATACTTTCACCAACTCTGTTCCTCATCTATATTAACGGTCTGCTAACCGAAACCAATAATCCTGTTTAAAGTTTTGCAGATGACAGTCGCCTTGTCTCCCAATTTAGATTAAAAAAAAACCTTTTTCAGCGACTGAGACTTATCATCGCAGACAGGAGCAGATTACAACAATTAATCAAGATCTGGAGAAATTTCGAACTTAGGGCGACAGGAATTTGGTTCAATTTAATGTTGCAAAAACCCAAGCAGCCACATTTACCAAGAAAGCCAATACGGCGTGCCCTGACATCACTATGGCAGGATCGACCATTCCTTCATTCATCCTCGTCTTTTGGACTACTGGGTGTCTCGATCAACAGCAATATGTCCTGGCATGACCACGTTGCTAACATCGCAAAATCATCCTCGCAGAAGCTTGGTGCGCTATTTCGCAACAAAAATTGTATACACCGCAGCAGCTACTCTTGCTCTACAAAGCGCAAATAAGACTGTGCTTAGAGTCACCCTGAAGCTGCTGGACTCCATTCAGAAGAGAGCTGTGCGCCTCGTCGGTGACCCGAGATCTGGACAGTCTGGAACACCGCAAACATGTGGCCGAAATTTGCCTGTTTTATAGATATTTTCACGGCAGATGCTGCTAGGATTTGGTCAGCATCACCCCGCCCCAGCAGCGCCTGTCAGACATTCACGAAAGACGGCTAGAGCGCACCCGTTCGTCGTACAACTGGAAACACCTAGAACGTCGCTTTACAAGGACTCCTTTATCTGGCGCACTGCATCGTTGTCGAACTCACTCCCAGGACACCTGTTTCCCCCTAGTTACGACCTACAACTATTTAAGAACCGTGTCAATCAACATCTTCGCACACACACCGCTCGTCTAGTGCCATCTTCCTTTAGTGTGTGAGCCACTGCCATAAAAAACACATACATACATAAGATTTTTGGAAAAACATATGGATATACAATAGTAATAGTAAGTCCATAATAACGAAATGTGACTTACAATAGTTCTAATGTAAAATAAAACGAAGAGTAAAACTTAACCGTTTATTTATCATGATTTTTTGGGCGCTGCTATTTGCCATATTGTTTAATAAGCAGCTTTGACATCAAACATAAAGAGTTGAATGAAAAATTGTATGTTTAGACATACAATAATTCTGCATT
>JAEQML010064325.1:0-22170 GCA_016904865.1 Pissodes strobi | reverse complement strand
TAGTATATTAAGATACTAGTTTTAAAAGACCATATTTTATCGCACGAGCACGAAATTAGGAAACGACCCGCTTGCGGGGAGTTTCCTAACGTGCGAGTGCGCTAAATGTCTTTTTTCTACAGCCGCGCGCAAAATAACTAATTACCAAATTGAAATGAAATCGCAAAATCGACGAATGCCATGGATCCTTATTTTGCGCTCTAGCGCGAACATGGAAAAGAAAATTCTCACTTTTTCCGTCTAGCGTGCTATGAATGGTCATGGAAACCGAAGGTAAATAAATGACAGTCGTGCGTTTGTTGTAGTTTGTTGCTGGCACTCCTATTCTAAATATGCCCGAACCCGAATATAATATGTCAAAACTGACAGTCATTTGCAAAATTCAGAATAAGTATAGAGAAAAATGTACATTTAATTTGAAAAAATGCGGCTGTAGAAAAAGTTCTGTGTGTTTTTCGAGCGCAAAGTAAGATTGCCGTTTTCGAAAGATTACTGCGCTCCGCTACGCGTCGCGCAGTAACATTCTTTCTCCAGCGGCAATCTGTTACTTTGCGCTCTAAGTACACAAATAACTATTAAAACGTGTATTTTATACTATTTTTTCTATTTTGCACGTTTTCTAATGAAAACATTAATTTATTCAAGTCGCGATCAAAAGTTGGACGGCCATCTTGTCACTTTTGACGTCTGTATTATTAGGAATCTCATTCAAAACGGTGTCGAAATTTTTGCTAGGGAGCCTTGACATTGAACAATTTTGTTAATATCATTGCAACCAGTCAACAAAAGTAGTGTCGAAAAGAGCTTCTTTTCGACACTACTTTGCGTATCGAAAAGACTTCTTTATGATACCAAAATAGAAAAATTAAGTTTGCCAAATCCGTCATAGGCTTATTGACAGACGTTTTTCGCGAACACAATAGTAACGCATGATTACTGTAAAAAGGACAAAAGTAATATTTGAACTTTAAATTAAATCCGAAAACATTTTTAATTTTAAGTATATGATAATTAAATTAATAACTAAATAAAATAATTTACGTTCTAAATTGTTTCTTTTGTCACCAATTTTTGGAACTTATTTAGGTGCATGTTACAAATGTTACCCAAATGTTTTGCTTACATTCTGTAGAAGATGATGAAAATGTTTACCAGGATATCGAGGCTGATGATAATGACAACGACGCTGATGATGAGATGGATAGCGACGACAGTATGGAATATGTAGAACAAATGAAATTTGACGTAAATATGATTATATCTGAAAGAGATGCAGAAAGTGATTGAACTTTCTTGTATACATATTTTCAAATTTGATATTAAATATACTTTTTATATTTTGCAATTGAACCGATTACTTCAGATTTTTATTTTTATTTTTAATCAAAGAATGTTTCTACAATAATTATGCTTGTACACATTGGAAACATTTGTCTACACTATTGTATAAGTGTAAGTATCAATATTTAAAACGAATAGTAGCACACTGTACAAGAATAGTTACAGAGTTTTAAAATAACGTTAATTTTTATATATTTTATATTAAAATTTAATCTTCACATTAGTAGTTGTCTAAATCGTCGGCTTCTCCATATTCAGTTTATAAATAAAGTAAAAAAAAGAACGACAGACTGAAAAAAATTGTTCCATTTGTTCTTTTGGGATCAATTTTTTTAGAACAATTTTTTTTTCTACTTGTACTTTGACAAATAGTCTACCTTTAAATATTACGCTTATTCAGTAACTAAACATTACAAGAAAAAAAGGCAGGCTCTAAAACATTGCCAACAATAATTTTTTTCTTTACAATTTCAACTTCGTCTGACCTACAATTCAAACTATTCATACCGTAAGAGGGTAGTAGTCCCAAAGTTCATAATAAACAAAATAAACATGGAAAGTACTTTGAGGTGGCCTTTAAGTACTGATGCTAATTGAGCTTTATTAATTATTATCAACCATTATTTACCACTTTCACATCTAAGCTTTTAAGATCTCTAAATTAGGCTTTCATATGATTAATATAAGGTTAGAGTAAATCTTTATTTTTACAAATAACCGTGTGATATGAACATGGTCGTGAATTTGGGCATTATACTTACTGTATTTAATTTATTACTTGTGCACTCTATCTACAGCATTTTTTTGGAATATAGAAAATTAGATAAAAATTTGCTTTCTGCCTGATATTGAATGAATTGGCTCCAATAATCTATCAAAAAAAAGTTATAATAATTAACTCAATTTAACGCCGAATTTGAAATTGACAAGCATTAATATGAATCTAACTGATTAATTTGTTTCAGTTTTTATAAAATTATATCCACAATATGTATTTGTAACAAATAATACTTGATATGTTTCGGCTGCTCAGACACCATAATCGATTATAAAAAGTACTTACTCTAGAAAATTAGTGACCTCTCTCCTGCTGCAATTTGACCAGATAACTTGTACTGCGTCTGCTTCAAAAGCTGGTGTCATGATGTGCAGTTTATTGCCAACTTTTCGCTTGCATCCAATTTTTTCAGTATCATGCAACATGCCAAAACTGAAAACAATAATAATCAAATAAAAAAAAACGATGTTCCATATTACTAAGTTTAAAAGATTTTCTCTCTCTATACGGTTTGAGGTCGTATGGAGGCAAAATTTCGCTATACTGGTTCAATGGCAAACAAAAACCTATGGTGACCAACAACTACGTTATAAAGAATTTATTTAGGCATTAAATTTTTTGAGAAAGATTGGATTTCTAAATTAAAAAAATAGTAAAAAAAGTGTCAAAAAATTCGTTTCAATAGTAGAATTTTCGTTTTTGTATCTTACAGCTCGTCTTCAAAGTTCTATTTGAAGTACAGGGTGCATGTATATACTATCTGAATCGTAACAGCTAAGTGTGGCATTTAGCGAAAAAAAAAATGAGCGAGTCTGCTAGTACTCGAGACACTGATGTGTAAACATATCCTATATAGACATCATCGACATGAAAATCTAATGCCACCTTAGGCCGCGTGACGCCCGAATATAGGCAACCACTTATTTGGCATTAGTTGCCTATATTCTGGCGTTAGAAAGAACACGTTTTACCACGAAGCGCTGAAGTAGACTCCGCATGGTTATGATGTCACATCCGCTTGCACATTTCCATCCCATTTGCCGAGACTACCCTCATACCGCCGCGTACGGTGTTTACACATCAAAATGTGTATTCCTAAAAACGTATAATTTTTTAGATAGAGCATCTGACTAAATCATACTAGAATTTTTGTTTACGGTAAGATCTCAAAATTTTAGAGTTACTTTGAGCTCTTTTAGTGGACAAACAATTATGTCATAGGGTGAGTTGGATCAATCAATCTAATTACGCAAAACATTATCGTTTCATCTGAAGTTTGTATTATTTCCAACTAAACCTTAACACCAAATATCGCAATTATAATCTTAAACGTTAACCACCTTGAGTATCATATAGGTGCACGCCTTGGTTTCTACACGGAACGTTTGACCCTATTTGGTTACAGTGGATTGTGATGTTCCAAGGTGTGTGTGGGTCTAACAGGGTCACAGCTACATTGTTTTTGAATGTGTCGTTTAGTTGGTTTGGTCCATGGGAAACAGAAGTTTGTCTTGGGTCGCAATCTTTTGTTTTTTTTTGTAATACCAAGCTGCTCCAAAAAAGTCATACATAATTTCTAGCTTAACGAATGAATTTTATACTATCATATTATAGTTCATTATTGAATTTTATACTTCAAATTTGCAAATGTGACTATAAAATAATATCACAAAGACTGTGAATAAATATTAGCCACGGTCATTAATTATTTTTTAAGTTATAATTTTTATGCTATTTTCTCTTATACTGTTTTATACAGTTTATAATAACAATATGTTGAGAAAAATATTATCTGATGAACACCTTCTGGAGGATAGTGATTTTTGAATACAATGAGATGGAAAATAGCATTGACGATTCCGAAGCAGATCCCGTATTTGAAGCAGATGAAGGTGAGTCCAGTACAGGTAGTGACAGGGTTATTTTGCCAACTAAAAGAAGAAAAGCAGAACCTACCGTTATTTTTCGACGACGACGTTCAAAACTTACTCGTTTCAAAAACAAATAGATATACTGAACAACAAACAATATAGGGTGTATGTGAATAGCCAAGCAGTGAACACTCTGTTTTATCTGGGCGGTATGATACAGATGCAAATCAGTTTATGTGTTTTTGGTCTTGCAATTTGGATGGGTCTTGAGCAAAAAACTGCGCTCAGAGATTATTAGGGTAAAAAGGTCCCTTATAAGAGTGTTCAAGTTCAAAGTTAAACCGCGTAAGCAGAAGTCGGTTTGAGGCTATATTTTCTGCACACTTCTAATAATAAGGATGGCCCACCAGGTGACAGCTTTATGAGATTGCTACACTTCTCAAAGTCTTGAATGGAAAGTCTCAACATATTTGCAATCCAAACAAAAAAGCATGCATGGTTTCATTTCAGGGAAGGTTAAGTTTCATTGTATTAATATTTTCGTTCCAGGATAAATCGTCAGTCAACTTAAGGGGTTAATAAAATTATTCGATTTTTATTTTTTAAATTTACCTATCTGTGTATCTTGGAAACGAAGCAATTTCGGACTAAGGTAAGTTGCTTTAAATCGGCTTATTTTGACCTCAGGAATATGTGGTAAGAATTTGTACAGACCTTTTAGAGACACTCTGCATAATATAACCCATTTTTTGTTTTGAAGCCATAATTGCTGATTAAACTAGGTTATCTACATTCGGTCAATGTAAGGATCGTAACAAACTTCGGTTTACCTCTTTGTAAAACATCAGTCAAATCGGGTAAACGGGAGTCATAATTGTGTCTTCAGTACTAGCACTAATTTTGGAATCATCTTTATTGAACATTGCTTTAGTAAATATCTTTATTTCACGTTTGTTATAAAAGATAACAAAATGAAATGGCGTTACAGTAGTCAACAGTCAATATACATTTTATCATCCTAATATACATTTTTTTACGTGATGAAATAATCATTAAACTTATACGATTCCATCTTGATTAACAAGTTTTCGCCTCTATTTTGAACACTCTTTGACCTTCGATTCGTCTTATGCATATCGGAAGTTTATTATACAATTGTATGCACATTTGTATTCTGAGCTCCTTTCAGAAATATGTAGGCGATGCATAGGGTACCATAAATGAAATGATCTGCTCTAGTATCATAACGACTGCTATTTGGTGCAACAATAAGGTTTCTATTTCTACAGACAAAGATATGTACAAAGCGTAAACGGTTATTATTCCCGCTTCTCTAAAAATGGTTTGAGATGTTTGGTTTAACCCCATTTTTTATTATTCTTCAAATACCTTTTTGGGACAATAAACGTACTTCGAATATGAATATCTCGGCTCATAACATTATATTATATTTGAGACACAAAATTGGTGATGAAGTACATTTTTTTCCAGTTTTTTTTTATTCATATGCCAACAACCTGCATAACATAGCAGGCAGAACCAAGTTTTTTTAATAACTGGCCTATATGAAATGACCAATCTAAATTTTCATCTATATAGCCCTAAGAACTTTGTATTTTTAGATGAAAATAATATATAATTTTTATAATATTTTGCAAATTTGACTGCTTTTTTCGGAATAGTTCAACATTTCTTTTATCTCAGTTAATTATTATTTTATTATTTGTATACCATTCTCTGATATTAGTGAGGAAGTTTTTACTACTGGTTAATAATTCACACATATATTTACTCTCCGTCGTTAAATTCGTATCATCAGCATAACTAATAGCTCCTTGGCGTGATTTATCTGCTATAGAATACAGATTGTTGAGAAAAATTATCAACAAGATTAGCCTCAGTATACTGCTCTGAGTTATTCCAATATTATTGGACATAATTTGTCTAAACGCATCTTACTTACTGACGCTCACTACCAATTTTTTTTTCATTTAGATACGATATCCAATTTAATGCATTTCCTCTCACCCCATACATATGCAGCTTCTTAATTAGTAGTGACCTGTCAATACAATCAGACGTCTTCGAAATGGCTAGAAATATTCCATGCTGCTTCACAATATTCGAAGATCTATAAGACTGTTTGTATAAACTGATAAATCGCGGTTTGCGTCGATTTTCCCGTGCCAATTTTTATTAAATAACTAACATTTGTTCATTAAGCTTAGTAGCCTCCTATACATGGCTAGTCCAAATAACTTGGACAATCCGGTCGATGAGCTAATCGGTCTATAACTGTTCATGTTTTTAGGGTCTCCTTTTTTATACAATGGTTTAAAAAGATATTTTTAAATTGTTTGGAAACATACCCTTTTTGAATGAACTGTTCATCAAGAAAAACAGAATATCTTGTAGCTTAAAAACCAAATTTTTGATGACAGTTGTTGGTATTTCATTTAGGTTTTTCACTAGGCTTGGTTTTAATATTATTGACCACTTCACAAAGTTCTTGTGGAGTGACTGATTTTAAGTAAATGGATTGATCGTTCACAGGTATATTACAAATATGAGGAACGTTGCCCATACTTTTAAAATATCTAGTATCATTGATACTAAATATTTATTATACTTCTTGGCAATGCTTTCAGCTTTTCCCCCTATTTAGATATCCGTACTATGGTTTGCTTTCCCGGTAAGTTTTTTACTTATTGTCCACATACATTTCATGTTGTTATCTGAAGTGACGATTCTATTCTCATATCTTTTAGTTTGGGTGTTTTTAAATATAATTTCATAATATTTTTTTTCTTGTAGGCCTCCTTATATTTATCTTATTGATTACTTAAATTTAAAAGAATATCAAATTTGCATTTATATTCTACAAGATCTGGATTTGTCAAATTATATTTTTTTATTAAAAATCATTTTTAGCGGGAAATGCTGATTGAAAATACGTTTTCCTTCAAACGTCAGTAAATCCGTCATTACTCGACTGTGTAGGCGGCCGTGAAGTTTCATTTTTCCTCCGCCGGAGCTTTACTTTTCACTTTTCCGCCGGCGGAGGTAAAAGTGTTGTCAGAGTAACATAGATACAAACAAACAGCAAAACAAGCGTCAACAACTCAAGATTTATTAAACTAAAATTTGTATTTATCACTCGATTTGTGCACTGCATTTCTAAAAATCACTAATTTAGGAACAAATTGGTTATTATTTAATCGAACTTACTCAATAACTGCTTATCAATACGGAATTAAAACGCAATCGGAGATGCAATTTAAAAAAAATAATTATTACTATAGCAACAACCTGTGTCTATTCACCGACACCGGTCTAAGCCGCCTTGCGAACCCACTTATCTTTAATAATAATTATTATTACTATTAAAAAGATATGTTTTTGCATTAATTTGTCGACATTTGAAGAAAAAACAGCATATTTTATTTGGAGGAAAAGTTACTTTTCATGGCTTGCTCTCTATTACCAGCCTCACTCCGTTCGGCTGTTAAACACGAGCGCGCCATGAAAAGTATCACTTTTCCTCCATATAAAATGATATACTATTATATGTATTTATAGACATATACCGGCGGACGGCTCAGGAGATGAGACAGACCAGGCTCATGATACATGGGCCCGCGAAGAGTCTCGCCAGGGGGCTGTTGTGCCAACCTAGGAACGAGTGCAGGGCCCTGGTAGGATTCTACACAGGGTACTGTAGGCTTAGACGGCACCTGACCCTGCTGAGAATTGCAGAGGAGGGGGAGTGTAGATGGTGCATGGAGGACGACGAGACCCCATTAATCTACTTACGGAATGCCCCGCCTTCGCGTGGGCAAGATTCAGAATCTATGGCGTGACGTCGATCGAGCCAGATTCAGTGCGTCGTGTTAGTCTGAAGGAGATGCGGGCTTTCTTAAGGAGGACCGGCATCCTGGAGGTTCTCTAATGCGGGCTGGGGGCACAACGGGCCCAATTGGTGGTCTAAGTGCAAGGCCCGCTAGGGGCCACCCCTTCTGATACTGATACTGACACTAATAGACATATACCCAATCTTGATCTTTTAAGCAGCACAAGAACTATTTTTACCCTCTCTTGAAAAAATTCTATTATATTCTATAGATTTCATTACTTGAGACTAAAAAATCAATTTTCTGTGCTATGTGGTCTGAGGTGAAATTTTTGATGTGTAAACATCTTACGCGTCGGCAAATGGGATGGAAATCATATGTGGGGACGGAAAAGTGAAGGCCTATGTGACCGGGTATTATAAGTGCGATTGTGTTTGTTTGTTTCTTTCTTACGCTTTCACGCATAAACTACTCAACCGATCATCATGAAATTTTGTACAGATATTTTCATGAGTATAGTAAAAGACATAGGAAACTTTTGGCTCTTACCCGCGGCTTCGCTCGCGTTGATTTTTACGGTTAGTTTTAATCCTATATTTTATTTTCTTGAGATTATATTTCTAAAAAGATTTTTTTTCTTGATTTTGGGCATGTCTTGGGTTAGTTTTTGTTCGCTGTACCCCTGTAGCGAGCGAAGCGAGAGGAGGGCTATGCGTGAAGTGTAATATTAAACAGTCTAATGCAAACGTTACAAATGTAAACATTAAACAACGCACGTCAGGGGCGATATCTGTGACGGGAATGTGTTTTGCAGGCTGTGTGTAACCGTTAGTGTAAAACATGTTCTTTTTAATGCCAGAATATAGGCAACCAATTCCAAATAAGTGGTTGCCTATATTCAGGCGTCACGCGGCTTAAGGTGGCATTAGATTTTCATGTCGATGATGTCGATATAGGATATGATTACACATCAGTGACTCGCTCAATTTTGTTTCATAATATTAGCCTCAACATAGTCCGCATTTGTAAAGATATTGTCTATACAAGTTGCAGAGGTTGAGGTTATTGGTTTTTCATTATCGTAATAAACATGGGAATTACAAAGTAATTTACTGTTCAATCGAATTAAATGCTAAGAAAAACAATTTGAAATAAAATATAAAAATTAGCTGATAGGAAATGGTTATTTTCCAAACAAGTGCGTAAAGTGATACTTTCCGCGAAAGCGAAGTTCGGATATATTTTAAGTGCGCACGTGTTGGGAACAATATTTCCTAACCTGAAAAAATTACAACACCAATTTTACCAATTGATGAAAAAACTATACGATGTTTTACAGTGTTTATAGGTTCCTGCTGTCATGGAAACGGTGGAAAAATCTGATACTATAAATTATCTAGGTAGGTGTCAAAATTAACAGGTGCACCTATTTTTGCTTGGCACATATGTATCGGGAATTACGAACAAATATAGGCAAAGAGAATAAACTTAGATTTGCAATAGTCTCCCACGTTGCATAAAATAGTCTACAGTTACTAAAATGCATATACATTTTACTTTTCTGTGAGCTTTTGGGTACGCAAGTGCGTGTGCAAAATTTAACTTTGCGCAAGCTCGTAGAAAAAATATTTGATTAATGTTAGTAGTGTATAGTAACTTAAAAAGCGTATGATAAAATAGGTAATTCTCAAAGCTGTGTCTCTGTTTTTCTCCAATCAAATGGCCGAATCCTGGAGTTAATATGGATTGCACTCCAATCGAAACAGATGAGTATATTATATTTAATTAAATATCAGATCGGTGTCTAGTGACAACAGATCCGATGAAATGGGGCTCATATTGGAATACATTTAGATTTAGAAGTAGTATTCAAATTAAGTTTCGGTATGCTTTGGTCGGTTATTCTGCCTGGTTCTGCGCAATAAAAATAATTAATTGCAATATTGGCATAAATGTTGTTCCATACATTAGCAAATCTTGCAATATTATAAATTTGAAGAATGTTATTATATTCCCTGCGATATTATATTATTAGAAAAATGTCGAGATCAAAATTAATAAAAATTTAGAACGACAAGTATTCCAAAAATAATCATATCTCGATTCCTTTTATAATCCGTATATTATTTTTAACAAAGGTTTTTGAATTGCATGGAGGTAATTAATTGGTGCCTCTTATTTGCCGATCGTTTGTAATCTATTTTGAGTATCTTTATTTTCTAGCCTTAGCGGAAATCAAATATTTATCGTTGTCTTTGACTAAGTATCCTCTAAATTTTAACGAACCAGCGAGCGGTTAAATATTATTTCAAGCTCCTTAGCACTGAATGTGGCGTGTTCATACATCTTCAATGAAAACCTCGTATGAAGATTTCGTGCCGAAGAAATTTAATGGATATTTTATTACTTTTAAACCGCCCTGAGTATAAAGCCGGTTCATTAGGCACTACCAACTACTTATAATGCTTTACTCAAAGTGGTATAAATCGACCATTTCTCTCGCCATAAAGTTATTTTAACGACGGGAATATTTCCTTTAAAGCCAAGTCTTGAATGAGTTATTGTCATGTTATGTTCACTTGCGATTTACTTAATTATTAAAAAAGGCATTTGATAATTTTCAAAAAATATCTTCTAATCTACAGCCAGATATAAATAAATATGAATAATACCTATGTAGATATCACAGGCGCAGTTTAATTAGAGTGGGAATTTTCGTGAACTATATCGATTCATTGTTAAAACACTTTTAAAAACTACCGAATTGGGATATCCGATCAGCAATGACAACTTACGCCACATTTTAACAAATTGGGAAAAACGACAAGATTTACAAACAACTTACCTGGCAAAGATTGGATAAGAAGTTTCGTTGAAACACATAAAAATCTAATATGATTCAGAAAAGCTCAAGATATAAATTGCTCTCGCGCTGCTTTAAGTAGAGAAGTATTTGATACCTACTTCGATAATTTTGAGAAGCCATTATAAGGCGTTTCAGCCGAAAATACCTATAATTTAGATGAGACCAACTTAAGCGACGACCCAGTTCAACAAAGTGTCTCTTTAAAAGAGGAGTAAAGAACACAGAAAATAATGCCTCATTCCAAATCAAATATATCACTAATCTTTTGCGGAAATGCAATAGGAGAATTACTTCGCTTGCATGTCGTGTATAAAGCCGAAAATATGTGGACCACTTGGACGGAAGGCGGTCCAAATAAATGCATGTAACCGCATTTCTGATGGCTGATTAGACTATGTGACTTTCGTCGACTGATTCCAAAGCATTTTCTACATTGTGTGAAACACCAGCCAGGTCCTAAATTGTTGATTGGAGACAATGTAGCCAGCCACTTCTCTGAGGAAGTAGTAGAGCTCGCTGTCGAAAATGATATCAGATTTGTTTGTCTACCCTCCAATGCTACGCATCTAGCTCAACCGCTGGGTGTAGCATACTTTCATCCAGGAAGAGCATCTTAGCAGATTTTAAAATCTCTAAAACAGAGTTTTATCCACAATAACGAAACAGGATTTTTGCACTCGACGCTCGATTCGCTGACCATGTTAGCATCATAAGGAGATGGTTAGAACTAAACTTAAAATCTACCTAACTCTCTTTTATACTACTGTGTGCTTAATCAAGAGGAACCAAGACGAACCAATCCTGGAATCCTACTAGTCAAGCTCGATCAACCAATACAATGGACTATACAGAATAGGCCCTCTATCTCTATTTAAACTATTCTTACATTTAATAATCTCCATACTTTTATATGCGTCTAATAATCTCCTATCAGTTATATTATGAATTAATTTAAAATTTTTAATTGTTATTCTATTATTATTATCAAAAGCATGCTCGACAACACTTGATTTTTCGGTTCTACCATACTTTCAATGAGATATGTGTTCTTTGAATCTCATTTGTATAAATCTTCTAGTTTGCCCAACATATTTTTGGTTACAATTCATGCATCCAATTTCATATATTCCACTTCTTTCTAATATTTAAGTTCTGTCCTATGAACCACCTAATAATTTCTTAATATTAAACTGAGTTTGGTATACTAATTTTAAACCTACTTCCTTAAAATCTTTTTGGAGTCCTCTAGTATACTGAGGGTTATATGGTGTAGAGACATATTTTGTGTTTTCATCCTGATTAACGAATGAAGTGGAATCACGAATGGTCTTTCTAAGCAAATGCCTATTAATTAGTTTATTTATTAAGTTAGTATTGAAACCATTAGCTTTCGCTATATTCTTAATTGTCTTCTTGTCATTATTAAATCTTTCTCTGCTAAGAGGAAAGTTAACCATACGGTGTACTACAAACTGAAAGCTGGCCATTTTATGTTGGTCGCAGTGGAAGGGGTCATAAGGAATATATCGATTAGTGGCAGTACTTTTTCTATAAATATCAAATTCTAGTGTGGTATTATCGTTCCTAATCACTAAAGTATCCAAAAATGGTAGTTGGCCATTGTTCTCGACTTCATAACTAAATTTAACGGTGGTGAAACGGTTGTTTAGTTTTGTTACAAAATCTTCGATATTAGCGGTTTTTGTGTCGAAAAACATGAAAATGTCATCCACATACCTCTACCATACCCTTGGAAAATACTCGAAATACAGTTGCCCATTGCCGTGCCTTTAAGTTGTTCCATTATCTAAGATGGTAACACAAATTAAAAACACTTTGAAGAAATGTAGCAACCTTATTTCTGATCAAATTAAATACAAATTATCTGTGAGGAATCCTAGTATGCCGAAACTATATTGTCTTCCCAAGATCCATAAACCTGTTAAGGCAATGCATCCCATAGTCTCGCCAATAGGATGCCAACTTATAGTATATCCAAGTGGAATCCAGTTTGAAAATTTACTTATAAAACAACAGAATTCAGGAGTACTAAATTCCTTAGATTTCATAAACAAAATTAAAGGTACGAACCATAATGAAGGTGAAATTTTAATCTCGTTTGATGTTAGCTCATTGTTCCCTAGTGTACCAATCCCACAGACCTTGCAATACCTTGGTGACACAAAAATGGCTAATATCGAAGATTTTGTAACATAACTAAACACCCGTTTCCCCACCATTAAATTTACTTATGAAGTCGAGAACAATGGCCAACTACCAGTTTTGGATGCTTTAGTGATTAGGAACGATAATAACACACTAGAATTTGATATTTATAGAAAAAGTACAGCCACTAATCGATATATTCCTAATGACTCCTTCCACTGCGACCAAAATAATATGGCCAGGTTTAATTTTTTAGTACAGCGTATGGTTAACTTTCCTCTTAGCAGAGAAAAATTTAATAATGAAAAGGAGACAATTAAGAATATAGAAAAAAGTTAATGGTTTCAATACTAACTTAATAAATAAATTAATTAATAGGCGTTTGCTTAGACCATTCGTGATTCCACTTCATTCGTTAATCAGGATGAAAATACAAAATACTCTCAGTATACTAGAGGACTCCAAAAAGTTTTTAAGGAACTAGGTTCATAATTTTTATTATAATAAGAAATGCCTACATGTAAACTTTAACTTTTTTTTGAACAGCATAAAGAACCTATTTTAGTTTGTAGTCCTATTCAAGGCCGTATTTAGGGGGGTGTTTGGGGTGTTCAAACACCCCCCGAAATTCTCCAAAATTTCAGATAATTGTATTATCTTAAATAGAGATAGCCAAAAGGTCGACCGGTCAACAGCGTAGACCTTTTTGATAGCCCGCTGCAGGACTAAAATCAATTGAAAATAAATGGATTGTTTTGGAACAAAAATAAACAAAATTTGCCAGAATCACTTTGCTATAAGTCGGTCTCCATGTGTGATACGTGATGGGTTCAAAATCATGACGGTCTTCTGAGATTTAAAGAAATGGTTGTGCCCATTGTAGAGGCTTTGGAAGAACTTTCAGCAGCTATGGATAGCGATACTTCGTCCAAGGCAGATCAATTTTTAAAAGCTATAATTTCTCCAGACTTCATTTCACGTTTTTGTACAGCTGTAGTTATCTTTACATACTCTTCAATTGTGTAAAATGCTGCAAGCTATCGGTTGCGATTTAGTTGAAGCAATGGATCTTATTAATACCATCTATTCAATAATAAATGAAATTCGGCAAAACATGGATTTCTGCTTTTCTGATATTTTAATGAATCTGCTAAAATTTTAAATTTAATTAAAGGTGAGATGAAGGTGTCATGAATAGTCTCCACTCAAACACGTCGGCCTAATGTTGAAGCAAGTTCACCAGAAGCTTACTATCGTACAGCAATAGCAGTACCGTTTTTTGATGATTTTTTAGGTCAATTAAATGCCTATATGCCTGTAGTAAGTAGTTGTAGTAAAATAATTCAATGCCAATATTCGCTTTTCTTTTAATTGATTATACCTTACCTTCAAGCAAATTCATCAAATTGATTATACCTTACCCTCAAGCATATATTCATACCGTCCCATCAGCCTAAGCTCATTTATCCTATCTAATAAAAGGCAAACATGAAGGCGTAATTTCAAACTGCATGCAAAATGCCCTAAACATCATTAAGAATTGGAGCGAAGGGAAGGGACTCTCCCTAAATCCTAGGAAAACCATTCTTGTCCCGTTTCCAAAAAGAAGAAAACTAAAAATAAGAGCGCCCATCCTACACGGAACACAGTTAACTTTTTCCACCGAGGTAAAACATTTAGGGGTCACACTGGACCGTAAACTTACCTGGAACAAGAATCTAGAAAACACCATCTCTAAAGCCACAGCGGCAATCTGGACATGCCGCAAAAATGGTAACCAAACAATAATAAAGTCCACGGTCACCTATGCCTCACTGGTGGCCAAAAACCCAGCAAGTCACCGCTCGGACCAAACTTAATAAAGTGCAAAGACTGGTATGCCTGGGAATAACAGGAGCAATGTCAACCTGCCCTAACGCAGCCTTAGAGATACTGCTGAACATGCCTCCTCTTCATCTCATCATTGCGTCACAAATATGAGTGCTCACAGGCTATTCGAAATAGGCAAATTAATGCCTGGAGATTTAACTGGTCACCTGCGCATCTTTGAAAAAATAAAACTGGAAAATGTCAGTAAACCAAGTGACCAAATGACGGTCATGTTAGACCTAGATGTCCCATTCGCAGTGGTTATTGATCTCAAAGCTAGTTTGGGAATGTAAGCAAAGCCCTAAAACAACTAGCAACACACAACCAGGCAAATTTAATGTGGGTTCCTGGCCATAGAGGCATAGAGGGCAACGAAAAAGCAGACTGTCTTGCGAAAGAAGGAGCTGGAACATCATATTATGGTCCAGAACCCTACTGTGGCCTTATGAAGAGCCACATCACCGAAGAAACTAAACAAATAGGAAAAATACCAACTGTCGTCCTACTGGAGAAACACTCCGGGACTAAGACAGGCAATAGTATATTATTTTATATGGAGGAAAAGTGATACTTTTCATGGCGCGCTCGTGTTTAACAGCCGAACGGAGTGAGGCTGGTAATAGAGAGCAAGCCATGAAAAGTAACTTTTCCTCCAAATAAAATATGCTGTTTTTTCTTCAAATGTCGACAAATTAATTCAAAAACATCTCTTTTTAATAGTAATAATATCTAATTATTATTAAAGATAAGTGGGTTCGCCAGGTGGCTTAGACCGGTGTCGGTGAATAGACACAGGTTGTTGCTATAGGAATGTAACATAAAGCTGTCAGTGGACACTGTCAACAATAATTATTTTTTTAAGATTGCGTCTCCGATTGCGTTTTAATTCCGTATTGATAAGCAATTATTGAGTAAGTTCGATTAAATAATAACCAATTTGTTCCTAAATAAGTGATTTTTAGAAATGCAGTCGCAAATTGAGTGATAAATACAAATTGTAGTTTAATAAATCTTGAGTTGTTGACGCTAATTTTGTTGTCTGTGTGTATTGTATCTATGTTGCTATGACAACATTTTTACCTCCGCCGGCGGAAAAGTGAAAAGTAAAGCTCCGGCGGAGGAAAAACGAAACTTCACGGCCGCCTACACAGTCGAGTAATGACGGATTTACTGACGTTTGAAGAAAAAAAGGTTTATCACCATCTCTGCTAAAAGAGCAGAACAGCTCTTAGACACCAACAGAGCACATATTAAAACTGTCGCCGGACTGCTCACTGGACACTGCCCGGTAAAATACCACCTAGAGGCAATAGGCAAAGCAGAAGACGACGAATGCAGATTTTGCAATAATGCAACTGAATCCGCAGACCGTTTACTCTGCCAATGTCCAACCCAACTCTGCAAAAGGCTCAAGTACATTGAAGGAGTACAGCTATCACCTCAAGAAGTGATTCAACTACCTTCGAAGAAAATAGCTTCGTTTGGAAGAAGACTACGTCTCTTGGACACAAATTAAGTTGTAGAGACATGCACAAAATATCCGTAAAGGTAGCAGTGTCGGGCGACTGAAACTAGCCGAAACGACTCCCTAGCAATTTACAATCTACCTTACCTTGGCTCAAGGATACTAAAAATTCAAAGATTAGAAATTTATGTGGAGGGAGTAAGGCGCTACGCGTCGGCTTCATGTCAATTTTTTAGGGGAACATTGGAGAGCCCTGTTGCGTTGCAGCACTCGTAATGGATGCAGCGCGAACTATACAAAATTGCGACATATTTCGGAGTGCTGTAGGGTTGCCAACCGTCCCGATTTTCGCGGAACGTCTCGATTTTTGGGGTCATTTTATTACGTCCCGCCAAGATCTATGGCGGGACACCAAATGTCTCGATTCTCAATCGAGGATCAAATTTGCCCGCAAAAGCGACAAACAGATACAAGATACAACCCTCTTATATGCACTCCTTATATAAAAGGAAACTTGAGGTATATTAAAAGTGAGTTACAAGTAAAAGTTAATTTTATACAGACGTGTAGGGAATTTTACAAGCACGCGATTAGCAATAAATCAAAGCTGACTTCGGCAAAAAGCCAAAAAAATACTCCTTTAAAATAACGCAATAGAATATAGTTTTTAGTTGTTAGTTCTTAGTTATTACAAAACAAAATGTTATTTTTTACATTGCATAGGAATAAATTTCCTTTGTAATATGTTATCTACACAGAATTAGAATTTACAAGAAGTAGCCTTTTAGTTGTTTCTCAATGATATGATTGTTATGTTTTCATGTTACATATGTAGGTACATACTAGGTAGGATATTCTATTCTATACGCGGTTATTTTATTTTCTTTACAATGTCCTTTGTGCCTAAAAAAGATTTTCTTTTAAATTCGAATGAAATTTATTCTTGACTATATTCTATATTCTCATTAAAAAATCCTCCCTGGATTCAAAACTGATGTTGTGCACAGCAAACTTTCAACTCTTTACCTACCACAGCTTATTCATTACCAGCTACTCATCTCTACCGAAATCGGAAAGTTGGAGTGTCGGGCACTGTCCCTACCTGGCAGTGCCCTGAGCGGTTCAGTTCCACGGTCTTGTGATTTTTCAAGGCAATGTAATGACACGGAGCGAACTGAATTTAAAATGAATTTTCGCTTCAAAATCCACGACAAATTTTCCGAAGCCACGGCTATTGCCCTAAAAAGTCCGGATATTTCGGATTTTTATACAATTTTGCCATTTAAAATCGTTTTTAAACGGATTTTAGAAGATAAAACAGCATATTTTAAATTAAACGAACTGTCAAAAGTATTATTCAGATGCCCAGACGTTTAAAACAATATTAAAATTTTCACTTGACTTTCCCAAATCAAAGGATGCCGCCGCAAGATGACTAGCTGGTAGTGAATAAGCTGTGTATTTACTTTAGGTCCCGATTTTATTAGGAATGTCTCGATTTCTTATGTGCAACATCCCGATTTATGAAATCTTGGAGTTGGCAACCCTAGAGTGCTGTGAACCGTGCTCAATGGTGTAACATAGGAAGTTTATTGTCTTGTCATTCTAGTATCTTTCCCTTACCTTAAAATAAAATTCCATAACAAAAATGGATGTGGCAGCGTGTAAAAATACTCACTAGTAGTGCCATTTTTACTTATAACATTATGAAGAATTTTCATGCATCCGTCAGCGCTCTGATTCTGATTGATCTGAAAGTGGAAGATGTATATCGCCGTCCGTTGCATGGCAGATTCATGAAAATTCACTTTTTGGTGATATTTAGATATTTTATGTAAAAACACCCACCGAAAAAAAATCCTGGCTACGGCCCTGGTCCTATTTTATAACCCAAGTTAAGCTTCCAGATGTACTTATGTATATTTCAGAAATAAAAAAATGTTTTTTTTATGAAAAAATCACACTAGCTGTATAATTTTTTCCACTTATTTTAATGGTGGAGTTATTTTGAACGAATTAGCATCGTGAACAGAAATATCACATAAAATAAATTTTGTTCAAAGTTGCCCCCCAAGGCATGGCAACTTCGAATATTCAATTCAAATTCAAATTCAAAAAACTTTTATTACCACTCAAGCATATTACATAAGATGATTTTATGAAAATAATATACAAAAATATTAAGTAGGTAATGCGGACTGAACTGCGATTACAAAACCGATAACACATAAGCGAACTAGGCGCGTATGTGGTGTCCAGCCCGTTAACGTATACTAAAACTAATACTAATAAGTAAGTATATAGCACCTCTTAATGTTAATTGCAAAATATACTATTACAAACCACAAAAGTACGAATTGCGTACATCCATTATAATATATACCACAAGCACATAGGATGATGGGCGAATGCAACGAAACACAAACACAAGCTGAAAGGCGGAGGCAACGGAACGCAACAAAGAATATTCACTTTAGAATTAATAATTTTAAATTTTTATTCAATGTGTGCAAGATCGGCGGGGCCAAAAGTGATTTATGCTCTTTGAGAATTTAAAAGAATTTCTTTGACATATGCGATAAACTTCTTTGGTGAACATTCTTTAATATAATCTGGCAACTTGTTCCACATATGAATTCCTACATATTGAAAAGATTTTTCAAAACTCGCGGTACTATGATGTGGGATTCTGAACAGGTGTGGATTTCTTATATTGTGTGAATGATAGTGGTGAAAAAATAAATCTCTTAAATATGGCGGCTGACCTGATTTAATTACTTTGTAGACTAAGTTATACATATGACATTTTCTCCTGTTTGTCATATTTAATATGGAATTTGAATTTAGATAAGGAGTAACATGATTCCTATAAGGTATGTTAAAAGAAAAGCGCGCACAGCTATTTTGCAGTTTTTGTATTGTTTTTGATAAAAACATCGTTAAAGAGTCGCCATACACAATATCCCCATAATCTACTAGAGAGAGTACAAGCGAATCGCAAAGCAAATATTTGATATTAGATGGTAACTGATTTTTGTACTGAAATAAATTTCTTAAACGCGCGTAAGCGATCTTAACTTTAGACTTAATGTGAGAAGCAAAGCCGAGATTTGAATCAAATATAGCGGAGGGCATTGCATGAATACAATGTTTTTATTTTTTCAAAAGCGAGGTATAGATTTTACTGTGAAATGGTAGTGATAATCAGATTCCTTGTGGCATATTAATTTGTCAACAATTGCGATTTATTTACCAGTTTCGTAAATTCTAGTTGTTATTGTTCAAACCGTTGCGTATTTAGGAAGCCGCGCTTTATAGAACCCCAGTTAAATAACGCCGCCTGACTGGCTAGCTCCAACCCCGCCGATCAATGTTGTTTACGTTGTTTCACACGCATTTGTATGAAACTTTTCGAGACAAGCAGGAATGCGAAAGCCTTGCTCAGGTGGTAAGGCTCTCGCGTTTAGAATGCGGAGCAATGGGTTCGACGTCCGGCCCTTGCAAGCTCTTTTTTATTTTTTGATTTAGTTAAATTTTTGGCATACATTGGGTTAGTTTGGGTTAGTTTTTATTGGCTGTGCCCTAGAGCGAGCGGAGGGCATTGCATGAATACAAATGCGTGAAGTGAAAAAACGTAAACAACATTGACGGGCGGGGCTACTGTAACACACGTGTTTATCTACCAAATCAGGCGGCATTATTCAACTGGGGTTCTGTAACGCAGAGACTTCCTGAATACGCAAACCGTTAATATTATTATTTTATTATGATTTTTATTATAATTAATATTATTATTTAGAGTCATAGTTGTTCGTGCTAATAAGTCTCCTAAATGGTTTTCGTTCGCCTGAAAAAGGAGCGAATAGAAATTCTGATACTTCATAGCTATGGAGGTTGCAACAGAGATCTTGTCAAAAAGTGTGCGTCATTTACATCGAAAAACCGAATAACAAATCTGTCATATGTAGAATTGTCAAGCAGCTCCAAACTAGCGAAGTAAAAAAGAAAGAAAGGATCTGCTCGACCTAAAAAGGCCACATATGATCAGAATAAATTAAATATTCTTCTCGAATCGGAAGAAAATCCAAAAGTAACTGCCTACATATGAGCTAGGTCTTAATTGAGGTAAAAGCCAAACATCAGTGTGAAATATTCTAAGTGAGGAAACATTGAAACCGTATAAAATTCTATGCAGGAACTGCAGGAAGACGATCCAGACCGTAGAATAGAGCTTGCTGAGACCATGATGGAAAAGATAAATAGTTTTTCTAATTTTACTCAAAGAGTTTTATTTAGCGACGAGACAATATTAACATTGAAAATGTTTTTGTTTTCCTATTATGGGGTATCAAATCACGAAAAAGTGCATGCTACATTTGGCACATCACGTAATATACGTGAGAGATCGTGTTAGTCTGTTTCTGAGGACGGAATCGGTTCAAATGACAATAAATAAATAATAAGCTAACTGAAATTAACCGAAAGTTGATTGAACGGCTAACCCAAACTAACCAAAAGTAACCAAAACTAACCTATCGGATCCGGTTCAAATTACTAAAATAAATTGGAACTAACTAAAACTAACCGAAAGTTGATTCAACGACTAACCGAAAGTAACCAAAAGCTCCAAAAAAGGCTAAAACGTATCGGCACAGATTAAAAATATTAAAGTAAGTTAAAACTAACCAAAACGAACCGAATTTTGGCGACTAACCAAAACTACCCAAAAACATTAAATTCAATTATAACGTATCGGCGCCGATGAAAATGACTAAAATTAAAACTAACTGAAATTAATTGAATATTGATTGAACGACTACCCATGACGACCATCTATCCCCAATCTAACCTAAACTAACCAAAAGCCCCAAATATGGCTAAGATGTATCGAAACAGATTAAAAACATTATAGTAAGTTAAAAATAACCCAAATTGGAGACTAACTAAAATTAACCAAAAACATTAAAATTGGTTATAACATATCGGAAAGTTGATTGAATTACTAACCAAAACTAATCAAAAGTAACAGGTAGTTTCCAAGGTCGCATCACGACACGGAAAATTTTAATGAACGTCACGACACGGTTTATGCATAACTGATTATAACATATCGGAACCCGCTCAAATAAGCAAAATAAATTGAGACTAAATGAAAATAACCGAAAGTTCATTGGACGACTAACCAAAACTAACCAAATCTATTGAAATTGATTAGAACATATCGAAACCAGTTCAAATGACTAAATTAAGTTGAGACTAAGTGAAACTAACCGAAAGTTGATTAGACGACTAACCAAAACTAACCAAATCTATTAAAACTCATTATAACGTATCGGAACCGGCTCAAGTAAGTAAAATAACTTGAGACTAAGTGAAACTAACCGGAAGTTGATTAGACAACTAACCAAAACTAACCAAATTTATTAAACTTGATTATAACGCATCGAAACCGACTCAAATGACTAAAATAGGTTGAGACTAAGTGAAACTAACCACAGATCTAGGAAAGGGAAACTAACCGAAAGTTGATTAGACGACTAACCATAATTAACCAAATCTATTAAAATTGATTATAACGTATTATTAGAACCAGCTCAAATAAGTGAAATAAGTTGAGACTAAGTGAATCTAACCAATAGTTGATTAGACGACTAACCCAAACTAACCAAATCTATTAAAATTGATTATATCATATCGAAACCGACTGGAATGACTAAAATAAGTAGACACAAAGTGAAACTAACCGGAAGTTGATTAGACGACTAACAAAAACTAACCAAATTTATTAAACTTAATTATAACGTATCGGAACCGACTCAAATGACTAAAATAAGTTGAAGTGAAACTAACCAAAAGTTGATTAGATGACTAACCAAAATTTACCAAATCCATTAAAATTGATTATAACGTATCAGAACCAGCTCAAATAAGTAAAATAAGTTGAGACTAAGTGAAACTAACCG
>JAEQML010064324.1:0-22172 GCA_016904865.1 Pissodes strobi | reverse complement strand
GCTAATTCAAGCTAACGCAAATTATACGTAACCTAAGTAGCAATGCCTAGAACATAATAGTTTAATTTGACGATGGCAAACAAACAGGGGAAAACAATTAGAAGCGCCGCATGTGAAATAATTACTCACCTTATTGATGTCTGTGAAAGGAAAGCAGAAAATAAATGTTAGGTATTTCCATTGAGTATCGAAGGGAGGGGTGGCAGTTTACACAGAAAATAGTGACTGCTCAAATCCTTCCATGCCTTCCGTATCTCCGGCCAAAAATACCGCAATTATCATATATAGGTGAAAAAATTCAAGTAACTTGACGATTAATTAAAGATTTTTACTTAAATTTGAAATACTTCCGACCTGCAAAACACTATTTGTCCCTTTAAAGGACAAATGCTCAAGTTTAAACATGGGATGGTTCTACTGTGCGCCATCTCTCTATTTTCGTCGCTGCTAAAGATCTATTATTATTTTTTGTGCCCAGTGTTTCTCTTTCTCTTCCTCCGTCCTGCCCTTTTTTCCCATCTTCCTCTCCTCATACTCTTCCTTACCATCTTCGTTTCTTCCATCACCTCTTTTCACCCTTTAGCCTTTCCCTCTTAATTTTTTCTCTCTCCTCACCACATCTTCTTCTTTTCCTTTTCCTTGAATATCTAATTCTTCCTATATCGCTACCTCTTCTTCTTCGTTGTATGCATATCTTTCATATGTTCCTTTTTTTTCCTCTTCACATTGCTTATCCTCATCTAAATTGGCCTCGCTGTCTCAATCACTTCATCTTCTTTTTTTAACAGGCTTCTTTCTCAAGTTATCTTATGACATTTTTAAACCGAAAAGTGGAAAAATTTATTGAAAAATCAGTGCTGGGAGGATCATCAAAAATTTATAATATTAAATTACCCATATAAAAGTGTCCGTTTAATGCCAATTGATAAATTTAGAAAAAATATTACAAAGGTAAGAGGTACAGGGTGATTAAGAGAAATCATAGTGAAGCAAATATAAATATCTATAAAACAGAATATATGGATTTTGTTTAAGCTGTTATAGCATCATCTATGAATCCCTTTTGTTAATTTTTGAAGAACTATATATAAATTTTTGACGAGAATAATAGGGTAACTTAAAAGTAAGCTAATTCAAGCTAACGCAGATTATATATAACTTAAGCAGCAATTGAAATGCTAAGAACAAAATAGTTTAATTTGGGTCAACCAACACTAATTGAAGTGACGGTGCAAACAAACAGGGGAAAACAATTAGAAGCGCCGCATGTGAAATAATTACTCAATTTATTGATGTCTGTGATAGAGAGCAGAAAATAAATGTTATCGCTGCCTCCTCTTCTTTCTTTTCTGCATCTCTTTCATATGTTCTTCTTTTTTCTTGTTCCTTTTTCCATTGTTTTTTTTACACGTTTCTCCCTCAAATTACCCTGTGACATTGGAAAAATTTGGTGAAAAATCAGTGCTAGAATTATACTTGTTGCTTGCATTCAAGATAGGAATTTTTAAATATTTTGTGTGTGTGTGTGAGAAAAATGTATGATATTAAAGTACCTGTATAAAACTGTCCTGTCCATTTAATGTCAACGGATGAACTTATACAATAAATTAAAAAGATAAGAGGTAATAACTCTAAACAGGGATTTTTTTTTTCATTTTTATTCCATACAAAGATCTATAAAATAGAATATATAGATTCTGTTTAGGCTGTTATTATAGCATCATATGTGATTCCTTTTAGTTAATTTTTTAACGTGCTAACCCAAACTATATATAAACTAAGCAACAATTGAAATGTTAAGAATAAAATAGTTTAATTTGGGTTAACTCAAACTAACCCAAAGAATAATAAATTTCTGATTATAAGGAGGAAACAGCCCTGGCAAATGACCTCGTTCCCAATCGACATCCGGTTCAGACCTAAAATATAAAATACTCCCTTGATGTCGAACTTTTGATCATTAAGCTTCATTTTATACAACCGATTCATGTACGAACAAACTTAAAAGATTTCTTGCGAAACAATTAACGCGGAAAGTTATTAAACTTCGAAAATAAGTAGGGTGACGGTGAACTTCTAGCGATATAAGAACCTCTTAAAACGAACTTTTGTCGTATGCTGTCAGGTCTTAAACCTTTTGTGTGACGTTCGGAGTACATCTGTTCTAACTCGGCTTTGAAAACAGAAAACTTTTGATGTAAACTTTGTGAAATGGAGATCATGAATAATTCCCTCATCTTTAGGAAATTATGTTAATTTATCTAGTTAAGAAAAATGATTGTCTGCTGTCTGCTAGCAAACTGTTATTTTTACATAAGTTATTTATGACGTTACTTCGTCGTGTCTGCTTCCTATACATTATTTTGGCACATACAGCCGAGAGCTCTTACATCATGCCAGTAAAGTTTAAATAAAATAACTTAAGTAGTGTCTAGGAGAAGGAGCCACCTGTTTTTAAAAATAAAATGAAATTAGTAGTTTTAGTTTTGACACATTTACTTTTTACTTTTTCTTGCTTTGTCTTTGATTTTACAGTGTTTGTTTAATGGTGTAATTTGTCTTTAAAAATTATCTGCTTTGGGACGGAGCATACTAATTGAAAGATGAATATTTAAGCCATTTGACTAGAATCCGACTTTCTGAATTTCATTAAAAATATAACATTGCGCTATTTCCTAAGCAATTTTTGACCTCACCAGTTATTGAGGTAGTTACAAAAGTGTAACATTCAACATATGGAAAAGTTCAACCGAATTTGTCGATGCATGCCACCCATTTAGCAAGTAAAAGCGAATTCACGCTCCTCCGGATTCAATTATCTCACAGATTCTAGTTCTAATTAATCATGAAAGAGAATGCGTGAAATGTGGATACATACCAGCCATTAGTGTGTTGGCAACTAATTTGGCAAATTAAAGGGGTTAATGTGAATACAGTGGAAACGATATATGCATAATACGGTCCAAAGCACGTTTCGTGTTGAACGAGACTTGGCGTGTCCATTAAAATTTCATATCCTTGGCTATTGATAATTATTATTTTTTTCTATATATGCTATCGTGATTTATAATACATTTTGAGTATTTGTGTCAACCTAAATATGTATAGGTTTTATACTGTGGGCAAGCCTTCGCGCTTCAAAGGCCACGTAAAATATTGGTTTCACTTGCCACGCTCTTTGTTAGCTTCTAATTGTAAGTATTCCTGTTCACCGCAGATTAGAAGAAACTGAAACTGAACAAAATTAGGTTAAGAAAATTTAAAGTTAAAGATACGTAGTCCAGAATTCTAAGCTTGAAATTAGGCTCTAGTTTAAATACCGAAGAATAACGGGGGTTAAATTTATAAAGGCGACACAAGTTAGAAAATTGTAATTTGGGACCCGTTTTGGCTTAGGCTTCAGACCAAAAAAAAATATAACTAATAAAACAGGAAGTTAATTAAAAAGAGAAGAAAATTAAAACGGCGCAATTATTGAGCCCAATTAATTCACTTCAGTTATACTTACTAATTAGTCCCCATTTGGAACACTAATATTAAAAGGGCATAAATAAAACGAGTGGATAGATTTTTCCAGAATACAAAGAATAGTTTGTTCCAACAATTTGACTTCAAGTCAGTTAAGAAAATAAATTCTGGGTTAATTAAAACTGGACCTGTCGGTAGTCACTAAGTCTGATGGTAAATCGATTACGTGTCGGACACACTTCAATTACTTTACTTGAATTAATATCTGTTGCACAATATTTTTTGAAACTAAAAATTAAATTGTCTAAAGGTGACGTCACTCAAAACTATTCGTTATCTAATGGCGACATTGCAATACAAATAAAGTCAGAAAGAATGTAGAAAAATGTATGAAAATAGCAGAAAAAAACCAACTATTAAAATATAAACCATGTTATAAAATAAGTCAACCGCATTAGTTAAACTCTATTTTAAAAAAATATCTGTTAGGTCGATTATAAGAAAGACACTAACTGACTAAGGAGTCATCCATGTTGCATGAGTAGGACTACTAATAACTACTTATGAGGTAAAAGGTAACGTGAATAATTTACCCAAAATATGATCATGTTCCGTTTACACTTCTCGAGTCCACTGGAACATAATATGAATTAGAAATATTGATTACAATATCCGTGGAATCGAAAATAATATATTCTAAACGTAATTAAAATGGTTAATTAACTATCTTTAAAAAACTTTATAATTGCTTTAAGTTAAGGTGAAATTAAATTATAGTTAATGTAATACTAAAGAACAGCAAATAAAAAAAAAAAAATCTGAAACGCCGAAGTTTGTCATCTTACATAGTGAAGAATTTATAACGCTAGTGAAAGAAAAGCTTATATAGTGACAATCGATGGTATAGGTATATCATTAACCAGCAATTAAAAATAAAAAACTTCAACTAATAATAAATTTGCTTATTTGACTTCATTTGCTCAACTGATCTAGAGGGACTCATGGTAGCTCTCTAAATATATCACAGAAGAAGACGTACAGGACCAGGGAACACGATGAAAAAGAACCGTTCTGCTTCAGCTGAACCATAGGAACGCAAGGGACTTCCTCGGTTAAGCAAGGATTCTTTACATGGAAAAAACCGTTCAAAATATCAATATATTCAAGGCTCTTGCTTCAAACACAACGCAAGGGACGTTTATAAGCGATGAAAAAAATACTTAGGAAAAATCAATATTTTACTTGTTAAAGGATTTTCAAAATCTGATAAAGCTGAAATAAACTGGTTGTCTGGAACTAAAATCTCTGCAAGAAAATTAAAGAAATATTAGCAACCGTCCAGGTCGCAGTACAAAATGGCGACGCATAAAAAGAACACAAGGTAACTCACCTGTGGAAAACCGAAAACCCCCAGTTATGGAACTGGGCCTAGCCATCAAACGAATAAAAACTAAAGTTAATAGCAAGAAACACCGCCTGATACTAAAAAAAGAGTTTGGTAGAGGAACCCTACAAGGGTATTTCACAATACTATACCATGTAACCAACCGTCAATTGCGCTTTCAGTAGGTTCATATGCCTAGCTCACTCAGCCGTTTGTGGTTTTATTCTTTTTAAAGGCGTGGGTTACAGTTCATGGCAGCCACCAAATTTTTACTGTACGAAATTTATCAAAAATTCTATCTGTCCGAAAATCGAATAATTAAATATAGAAAAATACCCTGTGAAAAAGAGTAAAAAAAGGAATACAAACCAGGAATTCAAACAACCAATTTATTAAAAAATTAGCGAGACAGCTAGTACTCGAGCGAGACACTGATGTGTAAACATATCCTATATCGACATGCACAAATATTTGAGCAGCCCTCATAAAATCTCTGCACATGGTTATGATGTCACAGCCATTTACACATTTCCGTCCCCCTCCGCATGAACATTTCCGTCCCATTTGCAGAGATTTACCCTCATACCGCCGCGTAAGATGTTTACACACCAAAAATACTACTTGCGTAAAACAATCTTTTTTTTTTAATTTAGAAGATTTTCTGATTACGGATGGTTAATTTTATGCTAAAATATATTTATGGAATATCACTTAATCTTATCTATATATGCCAACAAGTGGTAATTAATGTTCAAATTACGATCTATTAATTGCTATGTTAATTACGTCTCATCTTGACACTTTAACACTAGACATTACGAAAATCAAATATCAATTAAAAACTTTAGACCTCACTGCGATTAAACTTCAAATCAAAAAAGTAGCACTGGTTATGGTACTTTAGCAAGTTTCTGATCAATAAATTGACAATACTAATTACTACATAAAAATATCAGTAAATTACCTCGATGCCAATTAAAGAGTGGAGTTATCTTTAAAAGTACATTTTAACATTACCCAGTTACTATTGCTTAAATATGTAACAATCTATATGTTGAAATTGGGGAATAAATATCGACTAAACTACGCTTAGCTTATTCCCTTGGCAGCTGGAATATAGAAGACTTCCAAAATGTCTACAAAATGCTAAACTGAAAGGGATTTACTGAATAAAATATATAGAAATATATATAGTAGCACCAAATAAGGAAAATTGAGCTCAATTGACCGATATCAAGGCAAAACGTTCAATAATGGGTTTTACAGATAGATATAATTAACTTAATATAAATGGCAAAACCGCCCTAATTGTACCATATAAATTTAAATAATACTTACAGATGAAATCGTAAAAGAATTACAGTATATTAGAGGACTGTCTCTATTAAAATCACTAAATAAATTCAGCGAACTAAAACTCAGTATCTTTGGAAGTAAAATTTCCAGTAGGTGCTTCTCGGTAGATTATATTTAATCTTTTCACTTAAAAAATTAAAGGTAGTAGTACGATATATCAAGAACAAAGCTCAAAATATTTATTATTATTAATTGAAATTCATCCTACTACAGACTTGACGATGTGTTTTGTCCTCGGTAATCGGAAGACCTAGGCAAGGTGCCAGTCGGGATAACCAGGGTACACTAAACTCTCTGTATGGTCCAGGCTGGAGAAGACGGCTGGGCTCCTACTCAGATAAGGAAGGCCCCAAACAAATGGACAGTGGTCCCTCGGAAAGACCCAGGTGAAAATGGTATTTTTTGTAGCCCTGTTACTTAGAAGCACATGAGTTGAACCTACCTTTTAAAATAAAATGGTTATAACAAAAGATACGCGTTACTACGCTTTGTAATATTAACAATAAATGCTATCGGGCAATCATCAACCAGCAGTTGAAAACTTAATTGCTATTAAACACCCTCATGCACGGAAGTCCAAACGAGAAGACCCATTAATTTAACTTCAACTCGATATATCTTATTTTCATGCGCATCTTCGGAAGGCGCATGCTGTCAAACGAGTCGGAGTACTGAAATCCACTCGTAAGAGTAATGTTGCGATAATCGACGCCACAATTTAACGGATATACAGATAAAATTGCAATATAACATTCAGGTACAATTATTACAACGTTACCACCACCACGATGCCAATCACAAAAAGAAATATTTATAAATCCTGGATCGATAACATCATGGTTCGGAACACACATTACTGGTCGGATTCTATCTCCCAAATCAGCTTTCTACGACAGTCGCAAAGCAAAACGCCAAATCAAGATGTCATTCAACGCGATTCCTGAAATGTCAGTCACAAAGAAATAATTTTAAAATGAATGTTACATTATAGAAAATCAACTAAAACTGGAATAAGGCGACCCTATGGTGACATGTCCACAAATAACTTCCACTATAAAGCTTCAATTATTATAAAAGGTAAGGATAGTTGTCGCTAAATGACTTATCACGAGTTTTATTTGTTTCATTTTCTTTTACACTTTGGAAGCTCTAATCAATGCCATTAGAAAGTTGAAAAACTCAAAAAATACTAAATGGACATAAGTTTAAATTACTAAATGAACACTGAGAAATACTCTCAGGAGCTAATTTAAGCAAAAAAAAATAGCAAGTACAAAGCATATAAGAATTTAGTCTACAAAGCTCAGCTGTAATGAAATGCACTAAAATTAGAGTCCACTACTTCCAAATAAAATATGTATCTCTTAAAATGCAGAAATTTCAAGGCCATTTAAATAAAATTCTTGAGCCCACTTAATACTGAATATTTACTTTTATTCAAGGCAAGCACATGTGTGACTCCCTCCACTTTCTCCGAAGGACATTAAAGTAAAAGGATGTGTGCCTTTATTTTGACATGATCCATGATCCAGCCCTGATAGAATGACAAATGACAATTGTTTAAATTTTGTTTAAATTTTTGTAGCAAGTTGATAGATGAAAACCATCACACTTCATTTTGCTATTACTAAACGACCGTTTATTAATCATAATGATCTCATAATACACAGGAACCTTAAGTTCTACTATTCACTTAAACTTACTGATTTAAACATTCTTAATTAATCGTCTGACTTTTATTTATTATTAACGTAAACATACAGCAGTAGCTTTGGAAAGAGGTATATTGTTAATATGCTGCCGCTTAATAATTCTGAAGATTTTTAGATTCGTTTTCAATGTTTTATTGACAATTTAAAAGATATATTTAGCTACAACCAGTAATACTGCTAAGTTCTTCGGGACAGTAAATCTCTTCAAATTCTACATCGGGGTTGTCGACACCAAGCCAGTTAAATCTCCATAAACATCCAGGTTGATAGTCTTCTGGTAATTCGTCACATTCCTAGAAAAAATAATTAAAGTACAAAAAAAATTAATGCTACTATGAAGTAGGCAAAATATGAAATTCATGCCATCTCTGTAATACACAGGCAATGCATAAAGATATAAGTAAACCATTTTTGTGAAAAAAAATCGTTTTAAACAAATTTTTACAGGCGATATGCAGAGGAACATAACCAACATTAAATTTTGGAATGCTCTTGAAAAGCAAATTACTATGAATTTAATCGAAACCCTTAAACATATTTTTAAGGATTGCGAATCAAAAACAAGGACGGGAAATAGATCATCTCAGTAGATTGTAGTTTGTAGGTTGCTAGGGAGTCGTTTCGGCTAGTTTCAGCCGCCCGGCACTGCTACCTTTACAGATATTTTGTGCATGACTCTACAACTTAATTTATGTCCAAGAGACGTAAGCTTCTTCCAAACGAAACTATTTTGTTGGGAGGTAGTTGACTCACTTCTTGAGGTAATAGCTGTACTCCTTCAAGGTACTTGAGCCTTTTGCAGAGTTGGATTGGGCATTGGCAGAGTAGATGTTCTGCGATTTGTGTTGTATTATTGCAAAATCAGCATTGGTCGTCTTCTGCTTTGCCTATTGCCTTTAGGTGGTATTTCTAGTGTCCTTCTTTTTGTAAACCGCACAAGAATGGGTTTCCTAGGATTTAGGGAGAGTCCCTCCCCTTCGCTCCAATTCTTAATGATATTTAAGGCATTTTGCATGCGGTTTGAAATTACCCCGTCATGCTGGCCCTTTATTATTACTACTAGGTCGTCTGTGTAGCCTGGAACTATAAATCCAGCTCTACTAATGAATATAAATCCAGCTCTACTAATGAGGGATAATGAAGTTTTCCTGGCCAAAAAACGCCTTAAGGATAGTAACTATACGATTTTTGAGGACCTCACGGTTCCCAGATATGAACTCCTTCTAGCTGTCAGAAAGAAGTATGGCAAAACCAACGTGTGGTCTGCTGCTGGAAAAGTATTTCACTGGAATGGAGCTGAAAATAGAAAGGTACTGATTAAATCCAAGAACGACTTATAAGTGCATGCTTGTCGTCGCGGTAGGACTAGAATAGATAAATAAATATAATTTGTCTGTTCATTGTTGAATTGTGGAGTTTCGATCGTCAAAAGCATAAATTTGTCGTTGGGTAGATGCTATGATGTGTATGAATTTATTTATTAATAGAATTGTGTTTATTTTTATTTTTATTATAAATATCAGATGTTAACATTTTTCATTATTTTTTGAATATTATGATCTCTGTAACTATATATAGGTGAATTAAATGAAATATGCCACATATATGATTAATTTGGATTAATTTGATTTCTTTACTCTGAATAAGAATATACGGACTTGTTTACCTGACTAGGATATATATATATCTTTTTTTTCCGCTTTAATGCAGAATAGGCACCTAACTTTCGCGCATTTCAACATTCGGTCTATATGCTCGCATTTTGATGAATTTTCTGAATTCGTTGCTAGTGAGGGATACGACATCATTGGTTTATCTGAGACCTGGTTGAATAATGGTATTGAAGACGAGGGCTTAGAAATTCCGGGTTATGTGCTGGTAAGAAGAGACAAAGTGGGCAGAGGGGGTGGAGTGGCATTTTACTTGAAAAAATATGTGAAATTTAAAGTTTTACCTTTACCCCCGGCAGCGGGCCTACTGGAACAGATTTGGGTGAGCGTTAAGATTGACGGCTAGACGTTATGTTTTGGTTCGTTGTATAGACCTCCAAACGCTAATTTGTATAATTGTGTTGATGATTTGGAGAATGCCTTGATATCATTTTTGTCATCTTGTAATCATGTCGTGTTTGGGGGGACTTAAATGTAGACTTACTAAAGGTCAATCATGATGGATATAGAATACTAAGTAATCTTTTTAATAAATACTCTCTTACACAACTAGTTTCCTCTCCTACGCATATTACTCAAAACACACAATCACTTATAGACATTTTGGTTGCGTCGTCACCAAGTCTTCCCTTGAGCACACATGTCATAGGAATGGATGATGTATCAGACCACTGGACTGCTTGGATTTAACTAAATTAAAAATTCATAAGCCTCGGCCGCCTATAACTTTTCGAACATATCGCGACTATAAAAATTTCAATTTTAATGATTTTATTAAAGATTTGTTTACGGTTAACTGGAATTCGATATATGAGATAGAATCAATTGATGAGATGGTGGATTTCTTTAATTATCATTTAAGGGCAGTTTTTGATATTCACGCGCCTATTAAAACTTCTCGTTTTACCAAGTCACCTGCGCCTTGGTTAACCGATAATCTTAAATTTATGATGAAGTTGCGTGGTAAGGCTCTGTGTAAATTTAAAAAGACTAGAACGGATGTTGCGTGGAAAGAATATACAGATCTTCGAAATTATATAACAATGGCGGTCCGTAACGAGAAGAAGGCATACCTACAGCATAAGTTTCGAGTTGATCCAAAAAGTTTCTGGAATACAGCTAAGAACTTTAATATTGGTGTTTCATCTAGGTAACAACCTTTAAATATAGGTACTCCATCGGAGTTTGCTGAGCACTTTCTTGTCAGCATCCCTGCAGTTGATTTAATTGTCAACAATACAATTTTAGATAGGTATAGAAACGGTCGCTTTAGCATAGAGGCAGAGGATTTCGTTTTTTCTGAAGTTGATGAGAACACCGTCAATAAAATTATTTTTAAGATCAAAACAAATGCTGCGTGACCTGATGAGATAGACAAAAGGATGATTTCCTGCGTTACTCCTTACCTAACTCCTTATATAACTTTCATATTAAATAAATGTCTTGCTACATCTACCTTTCCATCGGCATGGAAGTTTGCGAATGTGTTGCCCATTCCGAAAGTCTCTAGTCGAAATTTTTTTCTGAGTTTCGACCTATAAGTATCCTGCCTTGTTAATCCAAAGTGCTTGAGAGAGTGATTCATGATCAACTAAGTACGTTTTTTGCTTTAAATAATGTTTTGCCGCCCACTCAGTCTGGTTTTCGCCCTCTACATAGTACAACTACGGCATTGCTTTAAGTGAGTGATGATATCCTTAGAGCGTGTGATAGAAGTATGACAACTTCGCTAGTATTAACGGACTTTAGCAAGTCCTTCAATACCCTGGATTACGAGATGCTTATTATGAAGCTCGGATATTTCGGTTTGGGAGAGAGTGCAGTTCGTTTCATCGGGAGTTATCTTTGAGATAGAAAACAAAGGGTCTGCGTTGGCGGAGGTAGGTCTGAATTTGTGCCAATTAATTAAGGGGTTCCGTAGGGGAGTATTTTGGGTCCGCTTTTGTTTTCGGTTTACACAGCGGATTTTTGCAGCTTTTTCAAGACATGCCAATCGCACCAGTACGCGGATGATATGCAGGTATACCACTCGTTTGATGCTTCCAATGCAGCCGAGGCTGCTGAAAGGGTTAATGAGGACCTGCACTCTGTTTTGGAGATGTCTCGGTGTCATGGCCTGTTGCTGAATGGAAGCAAATCAAAGTTGCTTCTTTTTGGACCGCGGATCGTGCATGGCGATGCCTTTGTTGTTGAAATTGGAGGTACAGCGTTGGAGCCATCGAAGTCTTGTAGGAGTTATTTTTGACACGCATCTTCGTTTTGAGTCTCAGGTTTCTGGTTTATTTATGCAGAAATGCTATTATTAAAAATTCTATACATGTAAAAATATTATTTAACAACTGAAATTAAATTAAGACTTTGTGACACTTTAATATTGTCATCTATATCTTATTGTGACATCGTGTTTTGGCCTGTACTTACACAGCACGAAAAGAATAGTCTTCAGAAGGTTCAGAACTCCTGTTTGAGGTTTTGATATAATGTTAGAAAGCACGATCATGTTACACCGTTATTTGAAGCACCTCAATGGCCTAAGTTAGAAGAAAGATTTTTTGTACATTTGGCTACCTTAGTTCATCAGACGAGGAATCCCACCTATTTATTCCAGAAATTATTTCGTGCGAGCGATATTCATAGCAGGCAAACGCGTTATTCCGAGAGGTTTACTGTCCCGAAACACAGAACTGCAATTTTTCAGAGGTCTTTCAGCTTTACCTAATGCTGTAAAAATTTATAATTCACTGCCGAACAGGGACAGTAGAATTTAAGAGGGCTGTGAAATCATTAATTTTAAATAGTCGAAATTAGGGATATAGTGTGTGTTCCGTTATTCTGTGCTTATTTTGTATTATTTTCTTACACTGTTTAAACCTTATGATTATTTGTTATTTATTACTCTTTTCTGCTTTTTTTTTAAATTTTAAGTATTCGAAATTAGGACTATTTATAGCCGTTATTCTGTGCATATTTTGTATTATAGAACAAATGTTAATCTTCCGTAATTGTTAATAAGCTACTTTTAAATGACGGATAGATGAGTAGCATATGCTAGATCTCGCCGTCATAATTTTTGTAATTATATTGTTTGAGATATTAATAAAAGGCATATTTATTTTATTTATTATTTATTACTACGAGTGGTAAGGATTTTATCCACTACTAGTGTCCACAGTAGGGGGGATAGAATACCTCCTTGAGGGCACCCTTTCACTCCGTTTATATCTGCTGTTTCGAAGCGGTGCTTTAGCATTGCTTCTGTCCATCTTATGGTTGGGAGCTTAACTTCCCACTCTTGAAGTGCTTTTCTGATGGACTGACGTATTATCAAATGCTCCCTCTATGTTAAGGAACGCAGCAAGAGCAATTTCTTTGCATTCGATTGCATTTTCTATGTTTTTAACCAGACAGTGCAGTGCACTCAATGAGGATTTACCTACTTGGTATTCGAACTGCCTAGGATGGAGCGGTGTTCTCGTTTTAAGGCTACTTTTGAAGATTTTCTGTACGTGTACTTTAAGGATATCATAGCTTTTCTGAAGCAGGGCAGGGAAGATCCCGTCTTTGTCGGGGGATTTGTAAGGCTATTGATTGCCCATTTTGTTCTATTGTTAATGAAGATTTTTCCTGCTAGTTTGGTATATCCTGTTTGGGCTCTGGAACCCTTTGTTGTAAGGATTAGTCTGGTTCTGGGTATCTTTTACGATTTGTGATCCAGGGAAGTTCCTTCTGATCGAATTTGAGGTGGTTAGGAATATACTGCATTTCCTAACCACCTCAAATTAGAGAAGCTCTTGAAAAGCAAATTACTGTGAATTAAATTCAAAACCATTAAAAAACTTTTTAAGGATAGCGGATCAAAAACAAGGACGGGAAATAGATCATCTAAGTAACTTGAAGTGAAAAAGCGTTGGTGAACAGCAACATCTCTATTTTAGAGATATTATTAAGACATGTTTTCACTGTTTTGCTGATGATCAAATAATGATATCACAGGATTACGACGATATTGAGTATACGATTCGCAAAATAATCGAATACTAAAACGGGTCTATAGAAGTACTCAGATAGACTAAATTCAAGGTGGTTTTAGCTCCTAACAAGCATTAGTTTTATTTTATATTAGACCTAAATAAATACTTAACTCAAAAGTGATGTCAAATTATACATATGAATTCTGTATACATCTCCCTTTAAAAATAACGCTAATTATTAGATATAGCCTTATCGTAGATATACAATTGAATTCTAATGCTTAGAATCATGTAAGATAATTCAAAAGCTTTTAGAAATGTAAAGTGGCCAATAAAAACTCGTTAGATGAACTCCGATTAAACTACTTATTCCCAAAAATAGAGTATTTTTTTTATAATATTTTTCATAATATGTATCCTGAGTGGGCATTAAGTTGTTATATCCTTTCCAACAGCTTCCAAATATTGTCACATAGGTTATTTCACTACCATATGTCGCGTAAGCTTTGCGCTTCCACTATATGCTACGCCTAATTTGGCGAAGCTTTTATTACCTATAAGGGCCTTGTTGCTTGGCTGCTAATTACTCGTGGACGTCTATAGGACTCTCGCTGGTTTAATTTTATGAACAGCAGTGAACGTCACTCCAAAGGAAAATACCGTGGTTTACGAAAATTAAATATTTCTATTGAAAGATGGCTTAATTCACATGAACGATATATACATGGACGACAAATGCTCCGGGGTTCTATTTGATAGTTTAGCTTGAAGAGCACAAGAGAATGTTTTATTATTTAATGACTGATTCGTATAAGATCAATGCTAAAGAGGTCTTTCCATTCAATACTTAGAGCGGGTAAAGGACTATTGTATTATTATGGATGTGTAGGCGAGAGGAATCGGTTTGGTGGCGGACCAGATCCGTGCACCTTGTATGCGTATTGGCGGGTTCGGTTTGATGGCGGCTCAGACACGTGCACTTTGCATCTATTAGTCACTGACGTTGACGTATCTACAGGTATGAAGTATTCTCGAATCGACTATTAGTTTCTATCGAGTATCGAGATTGATTTTTAAGAATATTTAGAATATATTAATTTTCCGTTGACAGCATCTACTTACCTCCACAGAAGTAACTCCTCCGTACTCTTCTCCCCATCCTCCGAAGGGAGCATCCCATTGGTTCCAACACCCGAAAGTTGCAGGCCCAACTCCGCCACCGTGCATGGCGATGTCGAAGTGGTTTTGACTCAGAGGTCCGCCCGTGTTAGTGATTTGAGCGATCAGCTGCTTGCCTAACGCTTCGCCTTGGAATTTGAGGAGTACGCAGGAACAGCATTTAGAGTTGTCGTCACCACCTGTATATATAAATATATGTTTATGTTAGTGGGGAATGACACCAAAACAGGATTTTCTATTAAGATTAGTAGTTTTGGTTATAAATTATACTTGCCCTTAAAAGAAGCAGCAACGAATCCAAAACTGACTGTTTCGTTATAGGCCCACGGTCCCTGGTTAGTGCACATGTACGAAGCTTCTGTACTGTTCAAATAGCATCCAGTTTCCTGTTCGATATCAATGGTAGTCTTTCCGTCTTTAGCGCAGGATCGTACAGGTACTGTTTTGCCACTTTCTCCGAGGTTCTCCCACCAGGCGCAACTGGGCTTGCAACAGTCCCAATATCGAGTAGTGATTCCATCACCGCTAATACCACCTGGTATTGGAACGACTTCTGGTTTTGCATTGGCGTAAGCTACCACTGAAAAATCAACAGGATTGTCTTACTTATTATTTATTAATTATACTTGTAGCTGCTAAGTCAGAGTCCCGAACCACCAAACAATAATAATTTGCCACTTTTGTACTGATACCTACTGATAATTTACTGCAGAAGTGACCTCATTACAACAATAATTGCATATATAAATATTATGTAATATAACAAACAAGTACTGATGTAAATGTAGCAGCTTAAACTTTAAAATTTTGTCTCAGCCCCTGACCAAAAATTTCAAATTTGTATTTTTTTCGATTTTTTAACGAGCAGTAAGTTTTGAAATTGGATAACTACTAGTCAAAGCAATAATTGTAGAAATATTAATAGCAATAGTCATTCTATTTTACCTTAAATGGCAAACGACATTTGTCGATATTATTTACATTAAGATTATATTTCCTACACCAATGCACAATACTGAATCCAGATTTTCCTGCAAAAATATTGCATCAGCCCGACAAGCTATTTTAGAAAAATGTTTATAGTCATCAGCAAATATCAATTACATGGACATGGAGATCTTAAGATTCGAGACTACGTTATTTATAAGCAAAAGAAATCAAGGTGATGTTGGTGTAAGCTTTGAGAAATTGTACGCCATATCTCTCATAAATAGATCTCTCACTGCTTGCAAATCTTTAGGCATTCACTCGCTTTTTCAGTTTTCTAAGCCTAAAAGCATATGCGCGCTTGGAGATTTCAATAACTTCCAGACAGCTCAACTTCTACATGTACCAAATTTTAGAAACAATATCTTTAGCCTAAATGTACATATATGGCTCGGCCACATTGTAATACAAAGGGAAATAAATATTCAAGAAAAATTACTTACGAGCAATCACAAACACCACAAACGATTTCATTTTTATTTATAATTATAATTGACGTCTGAATAGTGTTATATCATTTCACTTATCTGATATCTATCATATTTTTATAAAATATTCAGTAAGTGTGCCTCTTCACTATACAATACAATCACTTCAAGTATTATCAAACAAATTATCTCTGAAAACAAAGAGTTTTGGAGGTTATCGTATGTCCTGGTTGATTATCAGAAACATTTCATCTTTGGAAATAAAGCGGCTATGGTCGATGGAGCGGAAATATTTCTAAAACGAAAAATGCCCTAGCGTAGATTCGCGTCTTAATTGAGCAACGTTTTACTTGAAAAAGTTTTAGATATTTTTAGACACTTTAAAAATGCAAACATATTAAGGACCGATAATAAAACACTAAATTTTACATAGATAGCGTTTAAAAGCACCAATCTTCAAATATTTGAGGGGCCAGAACCTCAGAGTGAACTCAAAGGACCTCAACGTATTGACCTTAATCTACCATAACGGTACCAACTTGACAAAAGAGTCACGTGACAGCAGACAGAGTTGCTCCAAACCGATCCGTCAAATAAATACAGTTTCAAGGTTTTGGCACGAGAAAAGCACTTCATGCCACTTGAGCTTTAAATTTTTAGGTAATTCTAATTAATCTCACATAATTTATTAGAAGAGTGATGAAGATAACTCATGCAATCAATAATATCTTTATAATTATTATAGAACCGTCGCAATTAATTTTGTTTATTAAAGCTTGATTATTCTAAGAGCCTTCTTTATACTCGATACTTACTACATAATTTTTATAAAAATCATATATCCGAAGAGTTTTGCTAATTCTAATTAACAAAATATAAATTATTCATTAAAACTTTCCTACCGTAGCTTTACAAAGATTGTCTGGTAAGATTCTTACATTTTCGCTTAATAAATTATAATATTTCATTGCCCAATATTCCTGTAAATTGTCAAAGCTTTACAAGTAGTGTTTATTAATACAAGTATAGCGTCAAAGGTGAAACTATAAGACATTTAAGACGACGAATATAGGATTTAGGAGAAATCAGGGAACTGTCACAAGAGAGATAATGAGCGGGGAATTAACATCTTTAACAACTACTCGGATTATGCTCAACTCAGATCAAAGTAAAATGAAATGCGTGCTTAAAGACCCAGGTTATGTTCATAAGAAAACAAATGCCTTCCCTTTCATAATACATGGGGTCATAACACCAGACATAGAAATAAAAAATAGCTACTGATTTTTCCGAATTTTTAATTTTGCTTCTTTCATGCAATTTGTGGATAACTTTGTATATAACTAACTTTTTATATAAATATTCATCTTTACCAACCAATCAAATATAGGTACTTGCAATATCAGATGAATTATCTGGTATACAAAGAATCCCATATTTCACTATCAGTGTAGTATGCAGTATTTAATATAAAAATATTCCAATTATTAGAGTTCTAAAAGTAGTATCAAATACGTATAGGTAAGAAATGTCCTCATGAGGTCGGAATGAATGTATTGACTTGTAGGACAAAATAAAAATTTTAATTGTAAAACATCAATTAGGTCAGCTTCATTATCGCTAATTTGTTGCAATCACATAGTGTACCAAAAAAAATCATCAGATTACTGACTTTCATTCAAAATTTCAATGGATGCGTGATGTAGTGATTAGAGGCAAAATTCTTTAAGGAAGAAGTGGATTGCGGCAACCGCGTAGGGGATCCCCCAGAGGGTTAAAGCAGAGTGTGCAATGTGCAATGTCGATATTTTGAGTGGTGAGGGGAACTATGATCAGCAGTCGCTCTGGGAAAAGCCTTAAATTTCATTTTTGTATTTATAATTCAAATTGTCATTTCCCTTCTCATTCCCAATCATATTTCCATTTCAATCACTTATATTATTTATGTCATAGAACGTTTTCCCTCAAACCTTTAAAATATGGTGTATTTTCACATAACATATTAAATAGCAAAACCCCACGCCTATTTCGATTTTCATTACAATTTCAATTCCCATACAAACATGTTTTTATTTCAGCTCCCATTTTCATTGTTATTTTCGTTCCTCTTTCGATTCCAATTTTCATTCCTTGTTAATTTTCATTTTCATTCGTATTCCTATTCCTATAGCTATTCTAATTCACATGTTCACTCCCTTTCCATTCTCCTTCTCATTCCAGTTTCGTAGTGGCGGATCTAAGGTGACGTAGACGACGCACTCTGCGTCGGACCCCCAAAGCTCAGGGGCCGCACGAGAAGCTAAATATCATAAAAACAAATAAAAATTATACGATATAGTCCAAATAAAAAAAGGCTTACACGCGCCTTTTTACACGTGTTAGAAATACTTCTTTACCAAAATTAGCTTAATAACATTAACTGTTTTTTTTTTGTTTTATGATTTTTGATATTTTATTTTATAACTTTGAACGTGTAATATCTTATTTTTAGTACCATATAAGACTTTTTTTCAAGTTTGCATATTTTTACGTTTGGCGTTAATTCTTTTTATTTTTAGATGTTATAATGTTATGTTTTTTTAATTTGTTATTTATTCAACAAAAACTGTGACTCTTTTGGGATTTGAATCTGTAATTTTTTGTTTTATGATTTTGGTATTTTATTATATTACTTAGACCGTGTAATAACTTATTTTTAGTTTTATGAGTAAAGAAGTTTGTTAGCATATTTTTTCGTTTGGCGTTACTTTTCTATTCTTACACATTATGGTATATTAAACTTTTTTGATTTGTTCCTGTGTTCCGTATTTGTTATTTTTATTTTTAGTAGCTGCGCAAAATATGAAAACTATAAATAACTTTCACACAACTTATCCCACACCACAATAAATAAAACTACATGAAAAAATGAGGAGGGGCCCATCAGTGGGATAGGGGCCTGGAGGAGCAAGGTCACACAGCGCCAAAGGAAAAATAGCCGCTCCGAATCTATAAATATGCTTAACAATGCGCATGAGCTTAATTTTAAATTAATTAAACTATAATTCAATCAAAGGCTATAATTAATAACAGGCGGTCAAGTGGGGAAGAAAGCTGTTAATTCTGTTGGCCTTGTTCTTTGTTAATAATTATTAAAAATTTAGTAGGTTACTATTAAATATTTTATATATTTTCATTTAAAAATGAAATAACTAGATACATATTATAATTACATAATTACAAATTTTAAATGAATGCTTTATATCTATGGGGAAACTGGTTTTTTCTTCAAACGTCAATAAATCCATCATTACTCGACTGTGTAGGCGGCCGTGAAGTTTCGTTTTTCCTCCGCCGGAGCTTTACTTTTCACTTTTCCACCGGCGGAGGTAAAAGTGTTGTCATAGCAACATAGATACAATACAAACCGACAACAAAATAAGCATCAACAACTCAAGATTTATTAAACTACAATTTGTATTTATCACTCAATTTGTGACTACATTTCTAAAAATCACTAATTTAGGAACAAATTGGTTATTATTTATTCGAACTTACTCAATGAGTGCTTATCAATACGGAATTAAAACGCAATCGGAGACGCAATCTTAAAAAAATAATTATTGTTGACAGTGTCCACTGACAGCTTTATGTGACATTACTATAGCAACAACCTGTGCCTATTCACCGACGCCGGTCTAAGCCGCCTTGCGAACCCACTTATCTTTAATAATAATAAGATATTATTACTATTAAAAAGAGATGTTTTTGCATTAATTTGCCGACATTTGAAGAAAAAACAGCATATTTTATTTGGAGGAAAAGTTACTTTTCATGGCTTGCTCTCTATTACCAGCCTCACTCCGTTCGGCTGTTAAACACGAGCGCGCCATGAAAAGTATCACTTTTCCTCCATATAAAATAATATACTATTATCTAATGTAAGTAACATTTACGATCCCACGACCCACGATCTTTTTGGTTTTTTAACGATTTTAAAGATTTTTGAGCAAAAATTGAGCGTGGCACCCCAAAATTCTTCGCCTTCGGCGGATTAGGCTCCCTACCCCTGTCTCCGTCCCTTGCCAAAAAACAATGGAGGGGCCGCGAAAAAAGATTTTGCGTCGGGCCCCGAAGCTTCTAGATCCGCCACTGATGTTTCAATTTCTTCTGCAATTTTCCCTTTCCAAACCTTTTTCCATTTAATCAATAATTTTTATCATAAAATGTTTTTTCGTAAAACTTCGAATTAAAGCATATTTTCACTTAATACATTTATTAGTAAAACCTCACTCCAGTTCCAATATTCATTCTAATTCCCATACATACATGTTTCCCTTTCGACTCCCATTTTCTTTCACCGTTTTCGTTCCCTATCTTTTCCAATTTTAAGTGCCTTTCACATTCTCAATCCCTGTTCAATTCCCACTCCCACTCCAATTCTAATTCATTTTCATTCCGATTGCCATTCCAATTCGTATTGTGATTTTCATTTTCCTTATCATTCTAATTTCAATTTCCTCTGCAATTTTTCCCTTCCCGAACACATTCTCACAAAACTTTAAAATGTGACATATTTCGGCCTAATCAGCTTTGATAGTAAAACTCCACTCCCATTTCCATTTTCATTGCAATTTCAATTCCCATACACTACATATTTCCATTTCAGCTCTCATTTTCATTATCATTTTCATTCCAATTCTCATTCCTTGTTCAATATCCACTCTCATTCGAACTAAACTTCCTATTTATATTCCCATTGCCGTTTCAATTCACATTTCCAGTCCCATTCCACTCTCCATCTCATTCCAGTTTCAATTTTCTCTGCAATTTTTCCCTTTGCAAACTTTTTCCATTTTCATCACTAATTTTTATCGTAAAATGTTTTCACGCAAAACTTTGAATAATGGCATATTTTCACTTAATATATATTTATTAGTAAAACCTTACTCCAATTCCAATATTCACCCCATTCCGTTCTCCTTCTCATTCCAGTTTCAATTTCGTCTGCAATTTTCCCTTTTCCAAACCATTTTCCATTTTCATCAGTAATTTTGATCATAAAATGTCTTCTCGTAAAACTTTGAATTATGGTATATTTTAACTTAATATGTTTATTAGTAAAATCTCACTCCAATTCCAATATTCATTACAATTCTAATTCCCATACATACATGTTTCCATTTCGACTCCCCTTTTCTTTCACCGTTTTCGTTCCCTTTCTTTTCGAATTTCAAGTGCCTTTCCCATTCTCAATCCCTGTTCAATTCCACTCCCCCATTCCAATTCCTATTCATTTTCATTCCCATTGCCATTCCAATTCGTATTGTGATTTTCATTTTCCTTCTATTTCCAATTTCAATTTCCTCTGCAATTTTCCCCTTCCCAAACACTTTCTCACAAAATTTTGAAATGTGACATATTTCCGCCTAATCAGTTTTGATAGTAATACCCCACTCCCATTTCCACTTTCATTGCAATTTCAATTCCCATACACAACCGGTTTCCATTTTAGTTCTAAAATATATTAAATATAAACTAACAAAAGTGGCCAAGTTTAGTTTAATCAATTATAATATCAGATAAGGGGTTCTTTTCCGCTTCATTCACATGTTTTACTTCAAATATTGTTTCAAGTTGAAAAGCCTAGCTCACATAAATACAAAGTCGAAGACTGCAATATAATTGTTAAGTGCCCTTCGAGAATTAGCTTCCTGGATGCTCTCCACGAACAGAAATTCAATATTCCTCGAGAGATGCTTTCTGACAAACTAGACGATAATTATTTTTCCTCGCTTAAAAATAATTCACTATTCAACTTTTAGCCGCGCCAAATGGATTTTTAATATCATCATAAATTTTTATATTTTAAAAAGGAAAGCAACTAGCAATAGCTTCTTCTAATATTGTTAAATGGTTTTTTAAATTGAAAATAATTTCTATCTTGAAATTAAACTATTAAATTTACTGTTTTTGTCTTTGTTAGGTGATTCTTTGATAAATCCATGTTATGCGGTCGGGCAACGATTTGAACGTTT
>MU193754.1:2435-21861 GCA_016904865.1 Pissodes strobi | reverse complement strand
AACAGACAATGTTATAAATGGTTTCCGTCCACTCGAGGAAGGTATTGAAGCATTTTATTCCCGTATTTATACCCGGAGAGTTAATTAGGTCACGGAACTGAAACTCACTTCGGATAATGCTTTTAAGGAAATTGGCGATTATTCAGTACATTAAGTATTGTCAGAAAAGCAAATAAACTTTCGGTAGAAGCAAAAACGTGTTGACTGGAAATCACACCAATTTTATTCGATACTACACTCAAAACTAATTGACGTTCGAGTGGCTGAATAATCAATAATCACTGCTGGGGACACGAAGGGGACTTTGCTGTAGATAAATTAAGACGCTATGTATTATTATCGATATCGATATGAGTCTGGCAAGATTCTGTCAAGAAAGTAACTTCTTTTGCATCAACAAAACACAATAATTACCTTAACATCACCCTAAAACTACCTCTCTGACGTAATATTTTACGTGACGGCAGAGGCTTAGGCAAATTCCAGGAGAGGTCTATTTTCCCGACTGCCAGCATTTTTAGCGTTTCTCGATTCTGATAAGTCACGCGCCCAGATCTCTTAAATTACGAAATAGAAGATGGAGTTCGGAGGGTTCGTGTTTAATTTTAAGCATATTTAGACACTCTTGCGTGACCGCAATTTTGCCCGGAATATCTAACCCTTCAGCCTCATCTTTTGTAGCGTTCTTAATAGAAACTTCTGCCTATACAAGAACCGTTTTCTAATGATAATTATTTTTGGATCCAATTCGATCCGTCCGCATCATATTTTGGGACGGTTTTTCGTTAAAATAATTTGAGATAAGTATTTCGATATTGACACTCGGTTGTGTTTGTTTTTGATGCAAAACTAAACGGGACAGGCATGTACTACTTGTAACCGCATAAAAATTACAAAGGAGACGATTAGTTTAGGTTAGTTTGGGTTAGTTTTAGTTTGTCTAGACGAAGGATTTTTTTCATATGATAATTGTTTTTGGATCAAACCAGGCAGGTACGTTATGTGTTCCACAAGTTGGATTTATATGGAAATTTAGTAGAAAGATCAAAACAAAGTTTGTCATGTACAATTGGCTTCAAATTACCTATTCAAGAAATGCATGCAAGTCAACTACACATGACTTGATATCATCAACTCGGGATTCTTGGTTTGATACCCTTAGAAAAATTGTAAGAAAATCTGTCTTAAAACAGACGTTGAAATAGTCGTCAAAGAAATATATTTTTTTTCGGTGCCACGCTGTAACCAGCCTTTAGCGTGGAGTGCTAATTATGTAACACGATCTCAGCGGATTGTTTATTTAAGGCGCGGGTCTACGTGTTGTCAGTTAGGTGAAGGCGCCACTAATTTTTTTTACTCGAAATATATCAATTATTATTGATTCTTGAAAGTAGAGTAATAAATTTTAGAAAAATGGGCTGTATAAGAACATTGAAAAACTGAAGATATAAGACTTATTTATTATCTTCACTACAACTTACCAAAATAAACATCAAGATTCCAAATAACTTTCACAAACACTCCGAAGACAATTAATTTGAAGTTACGGTATCGCCCATAAATTAATGATAAGATTCTTATTATAATGTATTTCAAACTAACCCAAAGCAAAGCAAAATAAGATCCTAAGTTTTAATCTATGCCTTATAACTAAAGTCCGGATTTATAAGCATAATGCTTATGATAAATAATCAAAGCTGATGAAATTTCTTCACAAATATGGCCGAAACATGAAAAAACACATCATTTGACAAAAAAAAATTATGCTTTTTTTTCCTTTTTTAACGTTTTGTGCTTTTTTCAACCTTTTGTGCATCAATTTTCTACATATATTTTAACGAAATTGCACAAAAAAGTTCCCCAAAACCCCCTTAAAGCCGAGCCCCAACATCCCCGATTTAATTCCAGGTAGCCCCCACGTGGTACATCTACCATGAAAATATAGACCCTGCAGGTCATCTCCTTATACCGGAACTTACCAGTTAAAAACCGCGCGGGCGCCTATTCGCCGGATACGTTCCACTGATTTAAGTGCCGATCAGAGGTTATATTTCAAGGGACGAAAGGAAACGATTCAACTTTGAAAATTTTCGATATCGAATAATATCGATTATTTTCGGCTCCTACGCGGAACCTCTCGGCGATAGGTTCCCGTGAGATCGAATTCGAACTGGGCTTCGCCAAAAACCCCTAACCCGAATTTTACCCCTCCAGGTCGAACGACACCAGGAGTCCCTATTTAGGAGCTCCTAGGAGACTTAGCGACTTAAAATTTTAGGTGTAGTTTCGGACCGATGCTCTCCATCCCCTGCCGAATACGAACTCGCTAGCTCGAAATTTAGGTTTAAAAAGCCGAGTCTAATTTCCGGTAGGCTCCAAATACGAAAAAATCCGTCTCCTAAATATAAAAATACCTACAAAAGCGTTCTTCTTCGAAATAATATTTAGGGGACGAAAACCACGATTTTCCACTTTTGGAACCTATGGGGCGAGCATTCTCGAAATAGGAGCCGCGGATCGAAAATTCCGCGGAGTACTTTTTTTTAAGTCTAATCCGCACGGGGGACATTTTTTGGGGCTCGTTCCGAAAAAATTATTTTTCGACCTCGTCCGGCTTCTACCGCGGAACCTGTCGAAGGCAGGTTCCCGCCGAGGTAACATTCAAACTCGACGTCGTCGAAAACCCCACCAGCCCAAATTGCATCCCTCTGTCTCCGAGGGATCACCTAATCTCTTAAATATAGGCCCCTAGTTTCCCAAAAAAAAATCGTCCGACCTACTACATCGACTTTCGCCGATTTCCGCCGATTAAGTCGATCTATTATCGCGGAGCCTCCCTCCTAGGGGCCACGTTTTTATGTCCAAATTCGTTTTCCCCGACCCCGAAAACCACCGAGTCCCCATTTTTGCCTAAATCTGAGCTGTCTCGTGTTCGGGCTAGTACCAGCTCACGTTCCCTATTGACGGGAAGCAAACAAGTTCTTGCAGAACGAAGTTACATATTAAAATATAAGCTATGTTCATATTATATTCAATATAAAATGTTTACTTTTCGCAAAAATAAATATAACTTTTTTAAAGTTATATGATTTTTTCTTTTTTTTTTTTTGTTATATACCCTGCTTTTTTTTGTAAAATCGTTATGTTTTTTAAGCGCTTTATTTGCATTTTTTTATGCTTATAAATCCGAAATTTACTTACAACATTTATATTGCCCAATTCCCCTCCGGGAATAATTTCAGCCAAACCTTGAATTCCTAAAGGTTTAACTAAATGCAGTCAATCACGAAACACTATAAATAGAAAGTATTTTATTCAATTAACTAGAAAATCATTAAGATAACCGGTTAAGTAAATATGTACGTGTATAGCTGGTAAATATCTACAGGTATAGACGAAGTGATTATGAATGAATCTCATGACAGCAATAATATCAATATAGCAATGGGCAGTTACTAGAGATCTGTTAAATCAAATAATTACGCTATAAACTAAGCATATATATACTTAGCCGGTAAGTACTTACGGGGAACACGAATTGAGCTCAGTTCGATGTCCAGGTTAAGGCGAAAATTAAAGTTACAAATAGCAGCTATGCGAAACAAATTACTGCCATGAGGCTTACAGCCAATTACAGTAAAAACTTATTATTAAGGAAGGCAAGTCCATTACACAAGTAAATCAAGCAATCACGAAAGCATTATCAAGATATTTCTAATTTAGGTAATCCTTTATCAATAATAGGAAAAGCCAAAATTAAATAATCGATGAAGACAATAAATGACTTAAAGACATCCAACGATAATTTAAATAACTCAATTACGGTAAACTATAACGACAGGTGTATTCGATTATCTAATTATAGTAAAAGTAAATCAATTAAATATTATAACATTAATAAATAAAAATTCGCCATTCGAGATAATATCAGATATGATAAAAGAATAATTCTCTCAGCGATCATGAAAAGAAGTCGAGATACATATGATACGCGATATTAGATAACCTACATACGCGATATTACATAACCTACAGCTTTTTAAATCATAAATGACCAGAGAAGAGGTGTGGTTCCTCGGGTGGCGACTGATCTGAGTCCGGATGCCTTTAACGACTACTTTGTGGAGATAGCTGAGCGACTTATTTCATGCCTCCCTCAATTTCCATACATACCTATAACAGGCCCACAAGAATCCTCAGCTTCGGTTCTCATTCCGCCAATGCACTTTCAACGAGGTTAGGGCTGCGATCGATGGGCTGAAGAGAAAACATAGTAAGGATATATATGCAACCTAAATAGAATTCTAATTAAATCTCTTAAGAATGTTCTCATGGGTCCCCTTGCAAAACTTTTCAATCTTCTAATCGCAAACTCTGTCTACCCGCATGCGTTCAAGAAAAGCAGAACTGTCCCAGTATATAAGAGTGGCAATCAAAGCATACCTGATAAGTATAGACCAATATCCATAATACCTGTCTTATCTAAGATCTTTGAGTTTCTGCTTACTGCTCAGCTGTCCGAGTACTTTGAGTCGAATGGCTTGCTCGCTGAAGAGCAGTTTAGATTTAGGAAGAATAAATTAACGAATATGACCTTGTAAAGGTTGTGTGAGGGAATAGTCGGGGGCCTTGAAAAGGGGGACTATGTAGGTGCTACATTCTGTGAACTCTCCAGCCTTTGACTGTGTCTACCATGACATCATAGTTACTAAGCTAGAATATTATTGAGTTCTACCAGCGAGCTGTCAGTTGATTCTTAGTCATCTTTCCGGTAGGCGGCAGGTAACATCCATAAATGGGAGGTAGTCAGTGGAGCGGGTTGTGAGGCACGGTGTACCCCAGGGGTCCATTCTGGGGCCTTTACTATTTCTTGCATATGTCAATGATATGGCCTCGGCCCTGACATATGCTCTGGTTGCCCTGTACGCAGATGACACCAACTTCCTTACGAGTTCTGTGACCTACAAATCTCTTATGATGGAGATGAACGAGTGTACCGAGGGCATTGGTGACTGATTTGCTTTCAATCGTCTCAATCCCAACAAGAATAAAACAAAGAATGTAGTTTTTGCTCTGAGACCACATGGGAGTATTGATTCCACAAATCATGTGAAATTTCTTGGGGTCACCTTGGACCCCAAATTAACTTTCAAAAATCACATAACTACTATATAAAAAAAATCTCCTCTGGAATCTTCGTACTGCGAAACCTAAAAAGAACAGTTGGGATGGAGGTCTGTCTGGTGGCTTACTATGCGCTGGTGCACTCACTCTGTGTGTACGGGCGCTGCGAGAGTCTATGCGTTGCAGAGGAGGGCAGTTTGGGTCTTGGCTCGGGTTGGTTACCGTGATGATGCCCGGCCTTTCTTTCGGTACCACCGGAAACTTACCCTTCCCGCTCACTTTATCTACAAATCACTAATCACTGTACTGTAAGTGTGAATGACTTTAAGTTTTAAGTTCACTATTTGTGTATTATTATCTACGTTTTAAAGAGTGATTTTAATTGCCCCTATTTTTTTATTGACGAATGTAAAAAACTTTAGACTGATGAAATATATTCTATATTCTATTCTGTTAAAGGTAAGTTCGATAAGCAAAATGGCAAGATCAGTAAACTAAAACGCGAAATAATATAAACGATATAGAAGGCAAACGACCTACAGCCAGTTAACGGTAATTCAATAATTAAAATGATATATAACGATAATTTATACGAATATTTCCCTCATGTATAAGAAAATGCCATTAGGGGAGTGCAATTCTCGAAAAATTACAGCGATAATTGCACTGTATAAACCGAAAGAGCACTGCGATAATTGCATCGTACCTATCTATGGTAATTCCATCGTAAACTTACGATGACAGGGACAATTTATAAATAAGGGCAGTCAAGTGAATATATATTTAAAAAAAATCGTATTTTTGCGTCTCTTTAGTTTGTTTACAGTTACATGTACGTTTTTGTATTAAAAAAAGAATAAACATGTATTTTTTTAAACCATGTCCTTATTCGGGAAATATTCCCCCGAATTACACTCGTGCATCAGAATAACCAGATAATTTTACATTCGAGCATGTTGTCTTAGAAAAACTGCATTCGGTAATTTTCATGAAAATGGCCTTGCAAAGAAAATGAACTCATGCAGTTCTTAGACAACACGCTGTCATGCAAAATTATCGGTAATTTTGATGCACTTTTGCAATTACTTCCGATAAGGAATGCAAACGACCTACAGTCATTTAACAGTAACTCATTAATCAAAGTAATATTTATAACGGTATAGAAAACAAAGTAGATTTTACCTGTATCTAGTAGATTTATAGAGACTGGCGAAGGTACGTCCCCACCATATGGTCGTATCACCTTGACAAGAGGGCTTCGGTATGGCTAAATGATACCAGGAACTCGCTAGGTCTGCATAGAAAGGGCCATGGGCGTCGGTAGGGAGTAGGGCAGGGGGCAGTTGTCTCAGCCTAAGCACTAGAAGATATCTACTATATTAACCTACCAGCATCAATAACAGAAGGGATGGCCCCTAGCGGGCCTTGGGCCTGTTGTGCCCCCAGCCCGCATTAGAGAACCCCCAGGATGCCGGTCTTCCTTAAGACTAACACGACGCACTGAATCTGGCTCGATCGGCGTCGCGCCACAGATTATGAGTCTTGCCCACGTGAAGGCAGGACATTCCGTAAGTAGATGGTATGGGGTCTCATCGCCCTCCACGCACCATCTACACTCTTCCTCCTTTGCAATTATCAGTAGAGTCAGGTGTCGTCTAAGCCTACAGTGCCCTGTCTAGAATCCTACCAGGGCCCTGCACTCCTTCCTAGGTAGGCACAACAACTCCCTGGCGAGACTCTTCGCGGACCCATGTATCATGAGCCTTGTCTGTCTCATCCCCGAAGCTGTCCGCCATACCTCTTTAAGCTGACCCTCCTGCCACGCCTCCAGAGCTCTTTCACGAACCCTCTGGGATCAGACCCTAAGTATCCGCGTGCGGAGCCTTCTCTGGCTAAGTCGTCAGCGGCCTCGTTTCCCGGTACACCCGAGTGTCTCGATACTCAGACCAGGGTAACCTTTTTAAGCTTTACAAGTTCAGTCAGCCAGCTTCTACACTCCCTATATCTATCAGCGTCATGAGTGCAGTCTTGCTGTCGGAGCAGAAGAAAATCCTTCCGCCACCGACATTGAGCTTTAGCGACTTCCCGAAAGACCTCTGCCGCGCTGACGGATGTCATCCCCAAAGGAAGGCAATCTGTCTCCTCAGGGATGGTCGCTAATTGAATGATAAATAATTTTCACTTTGCAATATAGACACACTAACCTGTACCAAACCTTTTGTCTTATGAAGGGTAACCACACTAGTCGTTAAACATCTTTATCGGTATCAGACGATATGGCCGATAATTACACCTGGCAGTATGTTTGCCGATTAATTTCACTACAAAAGCAGACGGTAATTGCTTGATGGCCAAAAATAGCAACGATAATTTTAGATATAAAATTTTCCACTTTTCCGCTTTTCCCTGCCAATTCCCCCAAAAAAATGCCAATTCCCCCAAAAAAAGAATATATCCACATCTGTGAACTGGCTCTCCAAAAGGATTCATCTTTCGAGCGACTCGGAGTAACGTAAGTAAGGTGACGAGAAGTAAGGTAGCGAGAGTATCGATAACACAAATCGACCAGTAAATGGGAAAAATCGCAGTGCTGGATTTTGTAACATTTACAACGTTCCAACGCTCGGATATTATAAGAAGAATTGTCTGCCGGAGTAACTTAGAGAAAGAGTCAACTTTTAAGGTCATTAGTCAAAATATTACTTCTAGAATAGGTGTTAAGTATATATAAAGTTGCATTTTAAATAAGTAATTGGAATCGGGGCGAAGCGATATAGAAAACTGATGGCCTCGATATCAGACAATTATGAATATCAATATTTATTTTCTACTTTCCTAACGTCACTTTCAGCTATCGAATCCCTATAGATAATGTTGGCAGCATATTATAAAAACGTAACGAACGTCTGAAAAATTCACAGACGCCCGCCGATCCCAAGCACTTATTATACGCCTAATTACAACCTACGCGGTGTTTTTACGTGAAATTAGCCCCGTTTTATAAGCAGCACGTAAAACATGAAGGGCTATTTCGAATCTCCATTTTACTTTAATTGCTTTCCGATACGGAAACACCTTCGATTGACCTGCTCAAAGTTGCAGGCTTAGCTTGCATCGCGTGCCGCTGTATGCATGCGCTAAATAGATCGAGCGAAGGGTGAGCTAGTATATTTTAACCGTCCCTTTATCTCGATTGATATCGATGATATAACAAGCGCAAAAAATGTGCTATAAATTATTCAACATCGTCTATTCGAAACACGAATCGCATTTATACTATGCAGCGTCGCGTCGCCTACAGCGTTCAATTTGTATTAACATGTAGCACTTGGACGTTAAAAAAATTTGAAGGTGCTTATGGCACTTGCGATGTTGTCAACTTTATCGTATTTCAGGAGTTTGAACGGGTCTGTTATGAAAGACCTAAATTATCCCGAATAATTTATGCAACTAAACTCATAATTTTCTATTCATATAACAGAGCATCAAGTTTACATTTTAGCGAAAGTTCCCTATAGGTACTTGCATTTTATGTAAATCCAATTCAAAATCCCCACACGACTTATTTTGTGAAAGATAGTAGAATTAAGTGGCCAGCTTGATCACCTGATTTGACTCCTCTTGGTTACTTAATTATTTGTTAATATTTATAAGTTTGGATTTCAGGCATCTTATATGTCGTTAATGTATTCAATTGTAATAATTATTATACGTTTATTAGCTCCCCATGTTGTCACGGGCCGTTTTGGCTATCGTATATCGAAGCGTAAATAACCTTAGAATTCGTCACCATTCATATGGCTTCGAGCGCGTTAGTATTTACTAGCGAAAAACCCTCGTAGATTCTGACCGCCTTCGCATCGACGATATCTTGATCGAGACGATTAAAATAAAATTTGGGTTGCTAAACAAAGTTCGATTTCGAATAAATTGAATTTGGCGCGCGGGGACCCCGGAACTAAAGTCGGTGGCCTTTTAGTGTTTCCGGCTTTCGTAGTACTTAATGTTTTTGGATTGGTTGTCGAGTTCGGCATCGTGCGCAGTTCCTTAATTGCCTCGGGGTAATTAAGGAATTCTATTAGCTGAAGTGGCTTAATGACAATACTCTTTTGGCCACTCTCAGTAGTTTTTTTGGCAGATACCTATACGTCGAAATCCCAGGTTTCCATCGTCTAATTCCATTGAATGAATTATTAAGAGGTACATGTGACTCGCCGCGCCATGCATTTATTGGTGGGGCGAGATTTTCGAAGTGGGGATACTTGGCTTTTCGAGTTTCCGCTCTCTTAGCGTCACTCTCTACGTCGACCTTTGTGAGTCAAGCAGTTATTGGAATCAATGTTGATTTTACCTTTGAAGGGATTTTCCAACCGGGTCATTTTTTTAAATTTCAGTCTACATTTGTGCCTTATCTTTTATTAAGTGTTGGTGTCTGAAACTGCCCTTTGTGGGATTTGAATGCTGCTTTAACGAGGTGAGTTGAGTTTTTTGCATTTTTTAGTCTTTCTGTGAACGATACCATTTCAACATTGTGATGCACGTGGGTGGATTATTAATACCCTTTTTAATCTCTTACAGATGCCCTCTTGTCCCACTGTAAAGCTATTTAGCGATAAGCAACTCGCTACCCCTACACAGGTAAATTATTGTTTTTTGTTTTTAATTATAATTTATCTTTTTCCTTGATGGTTGATTTTGATTACCAAGTTATTATGCTCGTCAATTAAGAGTTAGGTGTGGAACCTTGAATATGTGTTGTTTCACGGGGTCCTACCGTTGGGGCTATTCCTCCCGTTGAGTCTATTTCTACCGTTGGGTCCATTGGTACCGGTACTACCTATAGAGTCTTGCAATTCTTCACCTGTCAAGGAAGTCTTCTTTCTACCGTGAGCGGTTCTTTTCTGGAAGCTACCTGAGGAGCTACTCATCGGCCAAGTGAGCAATTTTTATGTTTTCTCTCTATATGTAATTTCAACAATTGCGTGACCTAGTAGACTTTGCATTATTTTTAATTTTTATTGTGGCCTTTGATATTCTTTTTATATTCAAACAAATGGTTCATTATCCTTGTCCTACCGGGAACTTGACCCGTGTAATAACTGGTCCAGATATCCATAGTTAGTTAGTAATACGGCCCTGTAACAAATCATGATTCGACGTCCGTGAATTAGTCTTTGATTAAGTGAATATTCGAGTTACTTCAATTTTCCCACAACGACATAACGAATAGAGGTTTGCAAGGTCGTTGGCCTGCATTCACTTTTTATTGACACTATTTGATTAGTATTGTTGCATAAAGCAATCATCGTAAATTACGATTGAATATTTCGGCGTTTGTTAAGGTAACGCGTGTAGTTTATTTCTTCAAGTAACCGAGTAAGCCTTACTATTTCTCGTTAAAATACAGTGTTACCATACCTAATACTAATCCGCTAGAATTACTGGCCATTTTCTCATCCTTACTCTTTCTTTTTATAATCAGCTGTGATATTTCATTCAACCGTAATAAACAGATTCTTTGTTTGTTTATTTACCTGTTTTAGTTAATGAACTATCGATTATTATTCCAAAGGAGAGGCCCGCTGAAGTAAGTATCTGATTTATTATTATTTGCGCTCAATAATTGAAATATTCTGGATTTACTTTTGATTAGTATTTGAGTATTTGTTTATCACTGATTTTATTTTTTTTCGGGTAATTTATACGCTTTATACGCTCAGCGGCAACTCGTTTTAGCCTACGCATCGACATACGTAAATTCATTCAATTTCTAATTTTAAATTCTCAAGATTAGAATTTTTCTTTCGGTTTGAGATTATTCACTCCCAGTTCCTTCTAAGCTAGAGTGAAGGTTTTGCGCCCATTAGAATGACAGAAAGAGCGTAGTAATGTTTCACAATTTACTATTTATTTTTAGACCCAGTATTTAACTGTTCCTATTTATTTGCTGGCGTTCTCATATCGCTTGCTCTTCTTTGTATTGCATTTCTTACCTACATCCTAACCATAAATAAATACATTTGTCAACTGTCTACTCATTTTTGATCTAATTATTACGATTGTTTGGGTTTGTGCTTTTCATTTTATCTATTTCTCTTTATACTGTTCTTCCAAGTTTGTACTATATTTACTGTTCTCATATGGCTAACTATTCTTCGTCTTGTCTACTTTTACTAACTATAAATAATTAAATTTCTCAACTTATAAACAACGTAATGATCAGCTGATTTCATTATATAAATTCTCGAGCGAACCATCAATCTGCAAACCTTGTTTCACACTTAATTCTTTGATCCTATGTGGTGTGGTCCCCTCTGTATGTCTTAAAGCTGTAGCCCGAACCTTATACAGACAGCCAAGCCCAATTCTGGAGAGGCCATCTCTGGATTAAGGTCCCCAAGCAAAAACTTCTAAGCCAGTGACCTTCTGGGTGCTTTTCCTAAAGTAATAAGATGCAATTAAAGAAAGGAGAGAAACGTTTTCTAAATCAAAAATCATCTGAAATGAAGAGCTTCTAAACATAAATTTCTAGGCGCCTTTTCCCTTTCGATACCACGATAACGCCTTGTACGATATGTGGTATACTTTCATGCCTTGTAACATATGATGTACTATTTATTATGTTGTATCTCCTTTCAATTCTAAAACTATTTCAAATCAATAGCGTTGAAACAATAGTGCAGTATCCATTTTCTTCATTATAAAGTTTGAGCACTCTTCCTGAAAAAAGTTTTGCCCAATTAGAAAAAAACATCAACTGAGATTACTAGGAGGATATTGAGTCTTTCTTAAACGGCAAAGGAAAAATCAACTTTTTAGAACATCATGAGAAAAAGTGCAGTTAAAAACTTTTTATAAATAAAAAGCCGTTATCAAAGAACTCTTTGAAGTATTGGATCCAAAGGACTTTCTAATGATAATTAATTAAAGAAGCAAAGATAAATTGTTTCGAAAAAATTATCAAGGACTAATTAAGAAAACGTTAAAAGCAGGTAGTTAAATTGTGGCGTTTATTATCCATAAAAGGGCGCCGGGTTACGAATTTTAAATAATTGTACTAAAGTTTGTACAATAAATGTTTTACTTTTTATTGCTAGAACTGTTGTAATGCATATATTTTGTGAATGTTTGTGATAGATTAAATTTAATAATATAATTTGGTGTATTTAATTTATAGTATTTACATTAATTAATATTTCAGAAAACCCTTCAAAATATTTAAAACTACACCGCGTTATTCCTAATCTTAACTTTATGTGGAGGTCTGTGGCCTTAAGATAATTTGTTCACTGTTCTATTGCTTGGTTAGTGGTGGGATTTAGGATATAAGGTAATAATAGGAAATAGATAAATTAACCAAAACTATCGAAAATCCAACAAAACCCAATTGCCTATTAAATATAATTCTAGTCAGCTTTAAGCCCTGCGCTGAATCTTAAATGGTGGCCAGGGGCGCTTTACAGTAAAATAATCGATAGTTTTTCCTTTGCAATTTTGTATGTCCACAATAGATTCTTGGAAAAAAATCAATATAAGCAACATAGGAGGTTTAAAAGAACATCAGCACACGTGAGACTGTGTTGTAGACCATTTAAATTTATAAAATAAAACCCGAAACTGTACTTGTTTCCTCTTGAATATTGAGCAAGTGTGAGTAGATTACTAAAGCGTCTATTTAATTGTCATATCATCTTGCCCTAAGTTTGAGCTTGAACTTGGAAAATATTATGTAAAGATTCAAGACAAATTTTATTGTAATCAACGCGAGCTACAAATCAAGGAACCTTAAGGTAACACTCAATTCCGCTGAACCAGTTCGCTACAACATCCATATTTTTTTTTTTATGGCAGTGGCACACACACTAAAGGGAGCCCCTATGGCGCTCGACGAGCGGTGTGTGTGCGAAGATGTTGATTGACACGGCTCTTGAATATTTGTAAGTTGTAATTAGTGGAAAACAGATGTTCTGGGAGTGAGTTCCACAGTGATGCAGTGCGCCAGACAAAGGAGTTCTTGTAAAGCGATGTTCTAGGAGTTTCTAGTTGTACGACGAACTGGTGCGCTCTTGCCGTCTGTAGTGACTGTCTGACAGGAGCTGCCAGGGGCGGGATGAGGCGGGCCAAATCCTGGGAACATCTGCCGTGAAAGTATCTGTAAAACAAAGATATCTCGGCTACATGTCTGCGGTGTTCCAGACTATCTAGATTCCGGGTCAACTCCGGGTCGCCGACGAGACGCACTGCTCTCTTCTGTATGGAATCCAGCAGCTTTAGGGTGTGCTTTGGTGCGGCACCCCAGATATGTGAGCAATATTCTAAGCACGGTCTTATTTGCGCTTTGTAGAGCAAGAGCAACTGCTGCGGTGTATAGAGTTTTTTGTTGCGAAATAGCGCACCAAGCTTCTGGGAGGCTGATTTTGCGATGTTAGCAACGTGGTCATGCCAGGACATATTGCTGTTGACCGAGATACCTAGCAGTCCGATTGACGAGGATGAAGGAATGGTCGACCCTGCCATAATAATGTCAGGGCCCGCTGTATTGGCCCTCTTGGTAAACGTGGCTGTTTGGGTCTTTGCTGCATTGAACTGGACCAAATTTCGGTCGCTCCAAGTTTGAACTTTCTCCAGGTCTTGATTAATTGCTGTAATCTGCTCTTGTCTGCGGTGATGAGTCTCAGTCGCTGGTAAGGGTTTTTCTGATCTAAAGTGGGAGACAAGGGTACTGTCATCTGCAAAACTGTAAACAGGATTATTTGTTTCGGTCAGCAGGTCATTAATATAGATGAGGAACAGAGTTGGTGAAAGTATTGCGCCCTGAGGCACGCCCGCGTTGATGGTGAATGTGTCCGAGATGTGTCCATCGACTGCAACGTGCAGAGATCGGCTCTTAAGGAAACTGGCAAGTCAGCTGCAGAGAGAGGCTGGCAGTCCGAATGACAGTAGTTTGCTGAGCAGTCCGTCATGCCAAACTCTGTCGAATGCCTTTGAAATATCCAACGCAATCGCTCGAGCCTCTCCGTAGTTCTCAATTGCCCTACTCTATATATGAGTGACATAGGCCAATATATCTCCTGTCGATCTCTCTTTGCGAAAGCCGTATTGATTATCGCTGATTATTTTGTTGTTCTCGAGGTACTTGCACAGTTGCTGATTGACTACACGTTCCATGACTTTGGAGATTACTGGAAGCAAGGCAATTGGACGATAGTTTAAGGGCGTGGTTTTCTTGCCCTTTTTTGGAACAGGTTGCACTCGAGCGACTTTCCAAGAAGATGGGTAAATCCCTTTTCCGTAAGACAGAGAAAAAAGCCTGGAAAAAACGGGTGTTAGTTCGTTGGCGCAGTTCTTTAACACGATGGCAGGTATTCCGTCCGGTTCTGATGTCTTTTGCGTATCTAGATTTTTAAGGATTTTACGAATATCACGGTGATGAAATTTGACTTCTGCCATGGTAGTGTTGATGTTCGATAAGGTGGGGAGAGTCTTGCCTTGTGGGACGTCTAAGGTAGAGTGCGAAGAAAACATGTTGGCGAGCATGTTTACTTTTTCTCTGGCTGTAGTCGCCGTGATGCCACGTTCGTCCGTCAAAGGTGGGAGAGACGTTTTTGTAAAGTTGTTACTTACTGCCTTTGCTACCGACCAGAAATTCCTGGAGCCACTGGGGCATTGTAAAAGTTTATTCCTGATCCTTTGATTGTGTTTGTTCTTAGTTTCGTCGATAACACGCTTGCATTCGTTTCTCGCTTCGACAAAATAATTGGATTTTCAGCGGTCTGATTTTGCTGCCAGTACTTGTAGGCTTGCTGTTTCCTACCCACAGCTCTTTCGCATCTTTTGTCGAACCAGGGCTTTCCTTTTGATGGTAACTTGATGGAATTTGGGATGTATGCTTCCATTCCTGAGGAGATTACTTGCGTGATCTTTTCGCAGCAGACTGACGGGTCGTCAGCGCCAAAGCTGACGTCGAGCCAAGGAAAATCTAGATAGAACTCCCTCAGATCGTCCCAGTTTGCAGAATTGTAATGCCAGATTTTGCGAGGCAATGGTGGATCCTTCTGTATGAGTGGCAATTCATAAACCGTTGTAATAAGTTTGTGGTCGGAAGTACCTAATGGCGGACCAACTGTAACTGTGTACTGGTCAGGATTGGTGGTTAGAAAAAGATCCAGGAGGGCGGCGAATTCGCCCCTCTCTGAGATTCGAGTTGGTTCGTCTACAATTTGAGTAAGCCCGCAGCTGATGGCGAATGCTTCAGGCTCTCTACCTTCGTTGTCGGTCTTGTTGTGATGTTTGAGCCAGTTGGTGTTGTGGGCATTGAAGTCTCCCAGAACGATTATTTCTGAACTGGGGTGATCAACCTGTATTGAGTCAAAAGTGGTAGCTAGTGTTGAAAAAAAGCTTTGGTAGGCTCTATCGCTCGGAGGGCGATAGAGACAACATATAAACTTATGCGTAGTGCGGGGGGTTCTAACCTGCAGCTTAATTTCCTAACCCCAAACCAGGAGTCACCGTATAAATGTACGTGATTTCCTCGGGTTTACCCTTCTAGCTAAATTTTGTTTAAGGTTTAAGTGATGTAATTTTAAAAGCAAAATCTGCCAAATGATTTATGGGCCTTCAAATTCTGAGTGCCAGAGCAAACAATTAAACAATTATCTAAAGGGGATAATTAATGCATCGACCATAAGTAAAACATAACAGCTCTTTACAACAGTGACGAAGATCCAAAAACAGTGCAAAATATACTTCAACCGGAGAGACATGCATGTTCTAGTAATCGGATACAATGTAAATTCATTAAGTTTTTGACCAGTAGATATTGGTATTGTTTTTACCACAGTGTCTTCTTTGTCATCTCTTCTCGCTTGACGTAGATCGATTCTGAATTTGAGCTGCATTAAGCATAAGTTTCACTTTTTACTATACGTGAGCGAATCAGAATCAGCTTCCCTTAATTATTTTAACCCATATACAAAGCCACACTGGCAGGTTAAGCAGAAAAACCTTCTCTAAGGCATTTGTTGCATTTAGACCTGAAAATCTCTTGACATATTGCTTCCTGGGTTATTATACCGAAATTGTCATTTAAAGTATTTAACCGAAGCACGGGCGAGTGCAAATGCTAATGTTTCCAAAGGATGATAATTAAATAAAGTGGCAACCCTTCCAAATTTGGCCTATAAAACCGGGCTAAATTCATCCTTCATGCGATTCCATTATATTTTTCATTTTCCGAATATAAAGTGAAGCTTAAATTTGAACTGATGTGCGAATATAATCCCAATGTCAAATTAAAATTTCAACTCCCTTTTTAATCAGAGGAAATTGTTCTGCAAAAGAACTCTAAATGTTCACTAATTTTGCTTGTCATGGAACTGGAAGACTTTACGGCATATATTTTGCTTTCCTTACATTCTTATTCGAGACTAATTGATATAACAAGTAAGGTGATTAAACTTTCAGTTAAAACATTGGAGGTACCTAGGAGGAGTAAAAATCCTTAAGCAGGCTGTTCTTCGTGAACCTTTAATATCCTTTAAATGCCATATCGTCGATTATAATAATAGAAAGTTAGCTTCTGATAATAATAGCGTGTGATTCATATCCTGATAAATTATGCACATGGTTGGTCGATACCGGCTGGGCTTGTGATGATAGTCCAGCTATGGTTCGCATATGGGAATACATGGAAAGAAATTAAAATTCAGATAAAATACTGACACGTATGCACAGTTATTGCAACATTAACACTCTCGGGTAGTCAGCTCGAACGAATTTCTTCAGTTGCCTGAAGAAATTGAGCTTTACAAAAATAATAGCCGGATAAAAGGAAAGCTGGTCAATTATCAACCAATAAATCTCAGAATCACAGAAGCTCTAATATTAATCCGGATAATCTTAATAACTATTACATGGCCAGTGATCTAACTAAGAACTTGTCACCCATAACGGATCCTCTATCATATCTTAGAGTTGTACCTAACATTGACTCTTTTGATTTTTTGACACTGATTTACAGGAACTCAAGAAAGTTATTTCTGATATAAAGACCAAAAAGTCCAGTGGTGAGGATGAAATCTCCGCAGAAGTCTTTTTACATCTGCCAAATAGTGCTTTGCATGCTCTTTCAGCCCCTGTGAATCAATTTTGGTCACATGGTGTTTTTCGCATTTCCTTTAGTCAGCTGTAGTAATTCCTCTTTTTAAGGGTGGTGGTTCTGAGGAGCCTTCCAATTACCGCCCAATCTCCTTGTTGCCAAGGGACTATCTTAAATCTTTTAACTTAATAACTGCAAGTCAGTTTGGTTTCCAGGAAGAGAAGGGTAACCATGACGCCATCTTTCACTTTTTCGAAAGGGTCTACTTTGCTGTAAATGGGGGCAATGCTTCGGCCGCAGTGTTCTGTTATCTATCTAACGCCATTGAATGTGTGGATCATGGGATACTGCTGTCAAAGATTGAGCGTTATGGTTTTCGGGGTTCCGTAAATTTGTGTTTTAGGTCATATCTTGGAAATCGAAAACAATTAGTTGTGCATCGTGGAACAAAATCCTCTTCTCTAAAGATAAAGTGTGGTGTGCCTCAGGGGTCCGTTTTGGGCCCTATTCTCTTTTTATTATATATTAATGATCTTGTTTATGTAAATATATCTGAAGAGTTTACTTTGTTTGCAGACGATACTTCAATATTGTGGCAAAATAGAAATATGATAGGTCTGATAAGAGACCTAAGTATCGTTAAAAATTGGTTTGATGGTAACCGCCTTTGTCTAAACTTGAGAAAGACTTATGTTGTTGGTTTTAAGTTTGATGTCGACGGCTTGCTTTCTGATCATCTTCCTGACATTCCAGCCATAAAGTCCCTAGGAATAATTATCGATGGAGAGCTACGTTTTGAAAACCATATAATCACTCTGAGCAAAAACTCTCATCAGGATGCTTTGCTGTAAAAGCTATAAGGGAGGATTTGGGCCAGAATCTCGCACGGTCACTGTATTTTTCGTTGTTTGAGTCTTACCTCTGGGGCATCCACACCCCATCAGGGACTTTTAGGTACGCTCTTCATTCGATTTATGGTGAATGTGAACCAGAGAGAGTCTTGCAGTCAAAGAATTTTAACCCTTATTTCAATTTTTGTTTTAGAGACTTCATCCCTAATATTTAAGAACAGGATTAGACTCCAGGGCACCACCTCTCACTATGAGACTCGAATCCGTCAGACTCTTAATTTGCCTTTACCAATTCCAAAAAGTTCCTTGGTTAAAGCGTTCTTGATTTACGAGGGTCAAAAAATGTTTAACCATTTACCTTCGCACTTAAGGTTGGTTGGGTTTTTGAAAGTCTTTCGCCGCCTGCTTAAAAGGATACTTTTGGACAGAGCCTTGTATAGCTTGGATTAATTCTATCAAGATAATCTTGATTGATATGGGGTGTATTATGTGTTTTTTACCCTTTTTTGATTTGTACGAGCAAAACTTGACTCAAGGGGAGAAAAAAAGCAAATTAATATTGAACTTGCTTATCTTTTCCCACTATAAAGTTCCGTATTGTTGTACCTGAATATGGAATTGAATCAAAATAAGTAAAAGTCCAAATCGGGTTGGACGTCATCAAGTTTACTTTTGTTGGCAAGCCCTATCGATGTTTATTCGCACACAGTAAAAAAAAACTTGGAAAGAAAAGAAACTAAGTTCAAATTCAAATATCAAATTAAGGAAATAATTACGTGACGAAGTCTACGCTATCTATTCGGTTACCATTCAAAAGCTACATTCTCAAATACACCCTAAATAATACCAATCATGTGAGGCCAATACTTTATTTTAAAATAGAAAAATATAGCAAGATCCTCTAGCCTATTAAGGAAGTTCCCTAGATTGAAAGTAACCAGCTACGCTGACTAGGAACAATTTCTTGTCAACCTGACAGTTTGTTATAAAATTTTAGAAGGTGTAAAATAAAAGGGTATAAAATTTTAAAAGTTCACTTCTTTGAAACCCTCTACTGCAACCTGCAACCTAGACGGTGATAGAAATACCGAATTTATCACATAGACTACAAAAAGTTTATTTAACTCGGTTAGTATAGCCTTTCCAAAAGCCCGATTGCAAGTTTCAACCAGAGAACGTATTCCTCAAAAAGCAATGTTATGATCTTTGGTTGGTCAAAGCCAAATTAAAGTAAAAAGGTAATAAAATGAATAAACTTCCTCGGATATAATATGTATTAGAGACTATCCATAAATCTAGCACCCGTAAGAAGTAAGTAATGTTTCTAGGCTAGCGTAGTAACACTTCACAAAAG
>MU193753.1:2656-22182 GCA_016904865.1 Pissodes strobi | reverse complement strand
TTCAAGTTCAAACTTGCGACAGGGTGATATTTAATTAATGATTTTAACTAGTTCACAGTATGAAAGGAAACTTTTAGAGAATTGCATTTCCTTGCTGAACATTTGAGGAGGTAACCAAAATTATTAGTTCTGCCTGCTCATGGATTTCTGAAGTAATTCCCCATGTAAAAACTTTGTTAAAATACCTACAAGCTTACGGCGTTTCCGAATACCCAGAAATAATGCACATGAAACTAGAACTGGAAAACAGCTTGAAAAGAAGGTTCGATTTAGAAAGAAAAAAAGTTTTCGCACTGGCAACATTGTTAGACCCCAGATACAAATTGCAATTTTTGGATGAAGAAACGGTGGCTACTGTAAAGTCACAGTTTCTACTGGAAGCTCTAAAAATCTCTTGTGATAATAATAATTCTGATTCTGAAAATTATGAACTTGAAGCACACAATATGAATGCTGATAATCTTAGTATTTTCGACAGTGAAACTAATGTAGAAAATAGTGTTCATCGTAATTTTTGGGATTGCTACCAGGACATAGTTTCTAAAAAACTCGAAGACGATGGTAAATCCCCTGCAGCTATGGAACTTCGGTCATATTGTGCTTTGTCTGTCATGAAAAGAAATGATGATCCATTCGATTGGTGGCAAAGGAATACCCAAAGATTTTCAGAGATGGCAGCCATGACAAAAATACTTGTGCTGTACAACTAGCACCGTGTATAGTGAAAGATTGTTCTCCGAGGGGCAATGTATACGAGACCAAAAGAAGTCGCCTTCTTTCTGATCGAGCAGAACATTTAACCTTTCTTCATCACAATTTGCCTCTCGTGAATAATAAATAGATGTAAGATTTTTGGATTCCTGCTTATGTTAAGAAAAAAAATTAATAAAAACTTGTACTATTTTTCTAACAAAAAATAACTTTTGTTAAGAAAAATAGTGCAAGTTTTTAGTTTTGTTTTGTTTAAAATTAATCTGTTCTGTTATCAGTGAATCTTTATTTCGTAGTATGTAGTGTAGTACATACATAAAACATAGTACATACATACCATGTACTAGAATTATATGTTTTTTTTTTACATTTGGTCCAATATTTCTTCTTTTGTTTGAAATAAAAACATTTGTTACTATCAGTAACAAGATTATTTGTACTTGTACTAACTTACTGTTTATTTTATAGTTTATATGCTATATATACTAGTACTATGTAATAGAAGACAATGTTTTGTTCCAATATTTTATATATACGCTGTTTTACTTTACTAAAATATTATTGAAAACGCACTCTTAATCCAGCAAGGTTAGTTTTTTTGGCCGACTAGTCGGCGAATTCGCCGATTAGTCGCCGACTATTCGTCGACTAGAAACTCAGCCGAATAGTCGGCTTTCCCGACTAGTCGGTACATCTCTAATAGACACCCACCCTACTCTCCGACATTAGAGCTAGGGCCTATTTCCACGTTTTGAAGACGACTCGTTTTAGCTTACGCAGCTGCACTTGCAAATTCACTTAACGTTAAATTTTTATTTTTTTCTTGTTTGATATTATTCACCCTCGGTCTCTTCTAAGCCAAGGTGAAGGTTTGCGCCAATTAGAAGAAAGAAAAAGCGTGGCACTGTGTGTATGTTGACATACCTAAACTTTACCAGTTTTAGTGTGGTTTTGCTACAATGTTTTTGTAATTTTACGCATGGCCAGGTGAAGTTATGGCTCTTTATGTGTTGTACAGACTTTCCATTAGATATTAGATGTTATTCCTGAATTTCATTATCAGGATCAGTACTCCCTCCCATCGATTAGGCAGCATTGCTGTCATATCAACAATAAACATCTCTAAGCCGGTGTATGAAATCCAGCCCAGAGGCGTACCATAAAAAGCACAAAAACGTACAATGTTTAAATGTTGTAAGGGAAAGAGATTCCCAAATTTTTGCTGCCTTGGGTGCACAGAAATATTCCATCCAAGCTGTCTTGAACGTAAATCAAATAGTGTCAAACTACAGGGTCACAGATTATATTGTTCTCTGGAATGCCATAATAAATTTATCCTGAACAATGATACAGAGAAAGTCCTTACCAATGAATTAAAGGAACTCAGGAAGCTAGTTACGGAAAAAAACAATTATAACAAGAGCCCTGAAAGGGGGACTCAAGACTTTCAGGATCTGACTGAAGATGCAGAGAAGAGCTACATGGAGAAGTTAAGATATCAAAAAGAAATTATTACTGAACTAAATAAGGACCTTATTAAGACCAGGAACATGGACGTAGAGCTGGTAGAGTAGAGAGTAGAAGAAAAACTAAAACACAGCAAGAAAACCATAGAGAAGCTAAAACTTGACTTAAAAGACGCTAATAACCTTGGCGCTGAAATGGTCACTACAATTAAACCCTGACAAAAAGATAACGATATTTACTTAGAGGAGATAAAAAGACTGAAGAGAAAACCGGAGGTAGAGCCTAAAATGATACAGCGCCAGCTACAGAAGATGGTGGAAGGGGCAGAAGATCTGAAGGAGGATACCAAATTAGCAATAACAACAAGCAATGAAACAGATGATAAACGAACTGGAACTAAAAATAAATTACTAATATTGTGTGATCAAAAACGTTATAATTTAGGGAATAAAATAAAAACTCGCCTAGCTAATTACAAAGTAGAAACGATTATTAAACCATATGTCCTTTTTGAGCAAATAACTGAAACAATAGATGTCCTCTCGCAATCGTTTACAAAAAAAGACTACATTTTCATTTTTGCAGGTTTCAATAACTTTGTAAACAAGCAAAGACAAATTTCATTCAAAAAAACATATTCCAAGTTAAGATACTGCTCTCACACGAATTTCATTTTCCTCTCTTCCCGGTCCCTTCTCTGAAATATGAATCTAAAATAAATAATCTCATTTACAATCACAATAGTAACCTTAAAAAAAATTGTCCAAGTTAGACAATTACGCGGAAGGATTTTTTTCTTTTATTGATATAAATGAAAATGCTTATTCATTAAAAAGATTTGATGTAGTTAGTTTAATAAAAAATACCATCACAAACAACAAAAAACAAAATCAAACTATAACTTTTGTCAGAACAGAAGGATACAATATCAAACAAGTCAATGAGATTCACATTTTAATTGACGATAACATCAACACTGAATCACATAATAATCTAAATGAGAGTCACATTTCAATCGACGATAACATAGATTTAGAATTGCATGAAAGCCTAAAGGAAAATCAAGAAAATCTATCATCTATCAAAATAATAAAAAAACAGAGATTCTGGGTCTCAAATATCTGTAGATAGTAATGGAGGTGAGGACAATTCAAATAATAAAAAATCTTTTTTAGGCGTCCCCGAGCAGGCGCCGCTCCGCGCCGCCCGCTGCCTTCCGTGAAATAAATTCGGACCGTCCAAAGAACTATATTATATTTTATATATACAAATATTCAATCCTTAGAAATAAAAAATATTGTTTAGATGTTTATTTATGTGACGGTCAATTTAAAATTTTATGATTTCCAGAGACTAACAATTTTATTAGTTTGGAAGTGATGGCGAGTAGCTTTTGTCTCATGGAAAACATTCACGGGGGAGTCATTATTAATACTCATAAAATGGTCTCTTTAAAGCCTGGTTTACATTGGTATAATTAGTAGTAGACTTCGATGGTAGAGTGCTAATTATTCCCCTACTAGAATAATGTAAACAGGTTGTGCAGGTGATAGTAGAGTACTACAGATAGTCCAGGGGAGAGTAAAGTGGATCGCACGTGTGGAATAGTACACTCGACTATCCCACCCCCAGTTCCGCAATCTTACTCTACTCTACTGGTTTGTTTGTTGACTATACCAATGTAAACAAACACAAGTTTGGTTTTAGCAGATAGTGTGTCTTTATAGCTGCTTGTGTATTTCGGCCATTTTAGTTAAAACTTTAATTTCAAATTTTGCTTAATACGTATAAACGTAAATGAAGTCGTCGGAACATGGAACTATAAAATTAGTGGCAGTGTACAAGGATTACGAATGTATATGGAATATCAGCAGTCCTAATTATAGAAATAGGGCAATTAGATCAGCCGCCTACGAAGAAATCGTAAACTAAGGTACCTGCGGCAAACAAAGCCCGGCGGCTAAGAAGGCCCAGCAGCCAAAACTCAAAGCTTAGTCTTCTTTCCTACAATCCGGCAACATCGTGCTGCTTTTAACAACCTGTCCAAGGTCAGACACCTATAAAATATCGAGAAATATGTAAGCCCTTAGCAAAATCAGTTGTAATCCATGGAGTACATGAGCGCTCATTAAAATTTACTTATAAGGTTTACGTAAATAAATCGTTTCTTTAAAAATAATATATTTTTGTAAATGGTGCCTTGTGTTCTACGTTGTATGGGCTGTATTTTGGCATATTAACGATAACGAAAAGGTTTTTTAATTTTTTAACAGCCCAAAAACTTTTCGGCTAATAAGGCCCATTGCCGTTCGGGTTATAAGGCCCTGTGGGCATTATTAAACGGCGTGGGCATTATTAAACGGCGTGGGCCTTATTAAACGACATTTATCTTTTTTTCAGATTTCCCAACAAAAATGCTACCAAAAATGAAAAAGCGAGCTAATTGGACTGGAGAACAACTTGAAGCTGCAGTTAACGCAGTAAAAGGTAACGAATTGTCGCAACGAGTAGCTGCTCAGCAATATAACATACCCAGACGAACTCTAAGAAACCATATAAAATCAGGCGTTGTAAATAAAAAAATAGGACGAGCCCGCGTATTAACTGCCGTTCAAGAAAAACAATTTTCTGAAAGAATAGTTCGTCTGTGTGAAATCGGAATGCCTCTAACACCAATGTTAGTACGTCGCTCTGTATACAAATTCTGTGTTATAAATAACATCCGACATCCATTTGATGCTTCCAAAGGGGTCGCCGGTACGGACTGGCTCTATGGGTTTTTGAAACGGAATCCTCATTTGTCTAGACGAAAGGCGCAACTGATGAATCCAGCTCGCGCCCAAAAAATTATAAAATTTATAGTGAGTGATCACTTTAATAAATTAGCGAACATTTTTAATGACATGAATTTGCACCAAAATCCGCAAAACCTTTATAACATGGACGAAAAGGGATGCCGAATAACTATTCATCATCAACAGCTTATTATTGGACAAAAAGGTATCAAACAAGTCCACTTAGTTGCACCTGAGCATGCAGAAAACGTAACCATTGCTGGGTACTGTAATGCTTTGGGAAATAGTATGCCACCTATGGTTATATTTAAGGGAAAGCGATTGAAGTCTGAATGGGAAGAAAACTGACCACCAGGTACTCTGGTTAAAATGGCCGAAAAGGGTAGCATGACCAATGAACTTTTTACTGAGTTTCTTAGGCACCTACAACGTTACAAGGGTCCCGACACTATCTTGCTAGTTTTTGATGGAGCTGCTAGCCACCTGGATATTTCCATAACCGAGGTTGCAGATGAGTTGGACATAAGGCTATTTTGCTTGGCTTCGAACACAACCCATGAACTTCAACCTTTAGACAAAGCTGTTTATAGGTCCTTTGAACATTACTGGGACCAAGAAGTTCTCAGGTTTTGGGATGCAAATCCGGATCGTCGGTTGAACAAATCTCGCTTTGGGAAAATTTTGTCTAAAGTTTGGCCTAGATGCATGACGCCCGAGAACATTAAAAGCGGCTTTCAAGCCACAAGTTTATCTCCACTTGACCCTGCTGCAATTCCTGAATCAGCTTTCGCTCCCTCACTGGCGACTGAACGTCCTTATGCTGCGGAAATTTATGAAGACAAGGCTAATATTGATAAAGATCATCCTAATATTGAGAATGTTTTGCAATCCAACGATAATGATTCAGACGATTCTGAAGATGATATCCCACTCAGTACGTTAAAGAAAGTTATCCAGCAGAAAGTCCCCAACAGAATTGAAAACGGTTCTGAAACACCTGTCAAGGCTAATGAATCGACACAGGCACAAGAAGAAACATCTGTCACGGCTAAGGAATTGACACAGACAGAAGAAGATAGTGAAGATCTTAATACGTCCTTTAAAGAACTACTTCCTACACCTGAACTGTTCAAACTGAAAGAAAATAAGACTTCAAACAGAAAATCTCTCAATTATAAGGCACAGCTGGTAACCAAAGACCTGCTTTCTTCAACAAGTTCTAAATCGATACCTCAAGCACTCAAAATAATAAAAAAAAACAACCAATACCATCCACATCATCAAAGGTGTTAGTGAGAGGATAACCTCTCAAAAATCGAGTCTTGGTATTGCTTTTTATGTAACAAAACAATTAGATATGCGGTGCTGTCTCTCTTGTGGCACTTGGTGCCACGAAATATGTATTGGTTTTACAAAAAAACGATAAAGATGACTTTATCTGCGTACGTTGTGAATAGGTTTTGTTTTTTCTTTTAAGAATTTGATTTATGTTATATTTAATGAACGTGCCTTATTCGTTCTAGCCTTATTTTAGGTGGGCCTTTATAACCGACCCCAATTTTTCTTTGTGGGCTTTGTTAACCGAATGTTCGGATAATAAAGCCCATTTACAACTTTTTTTTGCAAGCATGTTACAAGTTTCACACACATTTAAGAGTGAAACTGTACGTGTACTTTCCTTTAAGATAATCTGAATTAAGATAATATTTGTTTTGATGACTTTTTGCCAAATAAAGCAGTTTTTTTAACTGGGCCTTATTTGCCTCAGGTACCTTATATGGCAAAGGAAAATTATGGTATTGCCGAATTAAAACAAAAAATTAAAAATCTGAGAAGCACTTATAATCAAGAAGTCGGAAAGATAAAAAAATCAAAGAAGTCAGGTGCCGGTATAAATGATGTCTATGTTCTGAATATTAAATTATTTGCTTTAATGGATTCTTTGAAAAACGTAAAAGGCTCTATTACTACACAGGACAATATAGGCAATACAGAAAGTCAAGTAAGTAAACATTTTTATTTTTTTCGGCTCTCCATTGACCAGGGTTTATAGAACCGGTGATGATATCTTCTTCATCTATAGAGCCACGAGGTAAATATGTAGCAGGTGAGGTCTTTTGTAAAAAGTTGTGAAGAACGCATGCAGCCATTACAATTTTATTGACGGATTCTAATTTGCAGTTAATTTTTTTATCGAAAATTCGGAATCTGCTCACCAAAATTCCAAGGCTGTTCTCCACTATTCTTCTAGCTCTGCTGAAACGATAATTAAACACTTTCTCTGCTATATTAAGCGGTCTTCGGTAATTATTATACGGTTTCATCAAATAATGTCGTAAGGGAAAGGCATCGTCGCCAACAACGCAATATCCGGCAGGCAACAATCCATTTTGCAACAAGTGCACATTACTGAAAGATTTCACCATCAGATTGAGATCCCTGGCTGCTAATACACACATAAGTAAAACAGTAATTGTGGTCTACTAGAGCCATTAGCACGACACTATAGAACCCTTTGAAATTAAAAAACTGGCTTCCAGAGTTGCCAGGAGATAATATCAAAATGTGTTTCCCGTCTAAGGCACCACAGCAACTGGGAAAATTCCAATGATCATCGAATCCATTTGCAATTATTTTCCACTCCTCTTCTGTTGTTGGCATCTGAAACAGAAAGAAAAATATATTTTCCTCTTACAGCTGAATTAATTTTTGATACCGAACATTTAAAGAAATACTATTTTCTTTTTTACTCAAATGGAAACTTTAAAGAAAATAACAAAAATAATTGATTGTTCCACAGCCTTGCATGAGTAAAAAAATAATATTTTTAAAGCGATTTATATTTGACACATGAATTTATTAATGCACTTATTTTTTCAGGCAAGGCAGGATGGAGAGAGTACTTTGGAAAGTGATGGAGGGCCAGAACATAATGTGGATGAAAATATTAAAGTATCTTCGAACACCACATCATCACGAGACCAAGCACAATCAACTGAGGTAGAAAGAGGCAACTTGACGACTGATCAGTGGTGAACGAATTACAAATTTTTCATAACAATCTGAATAACCAGCCCGAGTGTCAAGTAGGCGAGAATGAAGAATTTGGGCAGTATATTACTGCGTGTCTCAATAAGCTGCCAGTACAAGAATCTGTTATGTTGCAATCCGAAATACAATCTTTGGTAACTAAGTATCGACTAAAGGCAGTACAGATTTGGCGTGGCGGTAAACACCCCTTCCGAGACTCCTTCACAAGCATTGGATGAAGAGCACTCATTGACGTCTCGTTCTGAAAGCGTAGAGGAGCAGGTAACGTTTGATGGGAGTAATTTACTCACGACAATCTAAGTGATGATGTTGTTCTCGTATATTTATTAGAAAATGGCAAATTCCTGAAATCGTCAACATTATGGAACCGTTTCTCTATGATAAAAAATTGCTTGACAGTAAAAGAAAATGTAAATGTTAAAAAGTTTCCAAAACTGTTGCGTTTCTTAAACGACGAGCTGTTGGTTATGTACCCAAAAAGTCGAAAGTGTAATTTATAGCTGAAACCCCAGACGAGAAGTGGTTATTATCAAAGGTAATACTAATATTTGGCATGTTCGGCGCAGTGCCACTGGGCGATTTAATTCGTTTAACTTTGGATGACATAAAAGATAATGGCCGGTTCATAGTAGTCTTTCTTCGAGCCAGCAAAGATCACCAATCTAGGAGTGCAGAGGAGTGTTAATCGAAGGTTGGGGAGATTTGCTTACTCTTAAACGGCATGGAGGTTGTTGTTCATAGACGGTCGCTGAAGGTTACATAGAAGAATCTGTAAGCAGAAAGATTGAAGTATCTCGAAAGTTGTTTAATCATTCAGGCACAAAAAAAAACATGGAAACCATTCACCATCGACTTCGACATCTGTGGAAAACACGACAAATTTTGGCAATAAGTTGATGCCAAATGGTCCGCATATTTACAATAATAATAATTGCACAATTAATATAACATCTAAAGTTTAATCTGAAAATATTGCTTATAATAATTATTTTAAGTTAAGTAATGTTCACGTTTCGATTTTTAATATAATCAATGAATTATTTTATAACTAAGTATACATATAACCAAAATGCGCAAAACTTTATTGTGACATGATTTTGGATACATCAAATTAAATTAATTTTATGTTTATGTTTTGATTTCAGAGAGGTATTATGGCAAATATCGTTCATTACACGTCAAGAAACAGCTTTTCCCGTGCTTGCACGACTTCTGGTGTTCGGCTTCGTGCGCGCACCAGAAAAGCCTAGTTTCCGGACTGGTAATGAAATATACTATTATACCGTGATTAAGTGCATATAAAAAATAAGAAATATTTTGGAATAAAATATTTGAAGTTTTACAAAGATTTTATCAAATACGGTAAGGTGGTGATACTTATGGGTAACTTTCAGAAACACGTAACGTTGCCGGGCAGAAAAAAACTCTAGATGAAATCCAGGAATATTTTTCAAATTTAGAAAGGAGCTTACAAAACATTCCTCCCTGTAACCATTAAATTACGACGAGACTAATTTATCGGACGATCCGAGATCCAGAAAATCAATATTTAGACGAGGTATGAAATATCCAGAAAGGATGATGAACAGTTCAAAGGCTTCCATTTCTATCATGTTTGATGTTACCGGAAGTGGTGAAGTGTTACCCCCAAACACCATGTATAAAGCTGAAAGATTATACGACCAGTGGACAATTGGAGGTCCAAAAAATGCTCGCTACAGCCGATCTAAAAGCGGATGGTTTGACGTCTATATATTTGAAGATTGGTTTCAGACTATCGTCATTCCTTGGGCTCGTAGAATGCCAGGAGAAAAAGTTGTAATTGGTGATAATTTGTCCTTGCATCTGAATATTGATATTATTGTTAGTTGCCAAAGACAGAATATTAAATTTGTTTTCCAGCCCAAGAACGCAACCCATCTTACTCAACCTCTAGATGTGGGGTACTACGGACCGTTAAAAAGAACATGGCGACAAATTTTGGAGACTTACAAGATTAGGAATCCACGAGACCAGACACTAAGTAAAATTTCATTTCCACCTGTTAAAACAGTTGACAGAGAAAATGGAACTTAATGATAAAAAGAGAATTGAATCTATTTTTAGAGCAACAGGAATCATTCCTCTAAACCCAACCGAAGTTATTAAACGACTGCCGGAACAACGGGCTGAACAACATGCAATTTCGGAAAACATTAATGAGACTTTACTCTCCTTTCTAAAAGATACCCGAGCACCATCGATTTCTAGCGGAGGAATAAAACCAAGATAAAATGCTCAATATCGCACCCGGAAAATCAGTGTCACGTGAAGATTTCCTCCTTAACAGCACACCAAAGGAGAAAGAAAATGAAAAGAAAGATGAATCATCGGACGAAGAACTTGAAAAACTGAAAACATTGTCGAAGAAATTAACGAAGGACATGACGAAGAAATTGTGGTGCTTGCACCAAAAAAACAGTCAAACATTAGATAGCCAAGATTGAAGAAGTTGACAACGCTGAATCTGAAGTAGCTTTAAAATACTTAAGATACAAACATGGAAACTTATTATTCTATCCCCAAGAGGATGATATATCCACGCAAAATAAAGACGACATTGTTTGAATTCTAATACAACTGAAAGGAGAGGAATGTTCAGTTTTAAAGTTGATATTAACAAGTTTAATTTTTAAGTTAAAAAGTTTTGTTCCTAGCCAAAGAAGTATTATTTTTGTTCTAGTTTTTTATATAATCATTCTAAATGGTTCCTCTGCTTGGTACAAATACCAATAGATTTAGTATTCCTATGTTATCGTAAGAAAATTATTTTGCAAATAGTAATATTTACAAGGCCAAAAACATTACGGGTTCATTAGACCAGACCCAGGTGTTTACGTTGCATTATTGATACCCAGGTAGTTAAGAGTTAAGAGACAGTTGTCTTAATCACTAGTCCATAAAAGTAATAGAAAAGGATAAAATCAAAAAAAGGTAAAACGCCCTGCAAAGAAGCCACTGCCCCCCTGCAACGAAAAATGTGTATAGTGTAGTGATACACTTACGGAAGAAGCTCGACAGAACATCTTTAAAGCATATTGGGCTATGGCAAACTTGTAAAGAGAGCGAGATTTTATCGCATCATCGATGGGCTCCGTGCGTCGCTCCTAAAGTCGCATGGGCTGATCGTCGGCGAATAAATCACACTTTTAATTTTGAATTAAATAACCACAAACGACGAGTTTGCAAGACGTTTTTTTATGTCAACGCTATGAATAAGTAGCAAAATAATTAGGACAGTTATAGAAAAACAAGAAACGTTAACCTGTGGAATTGTACAATCAGAACTCAGGGGTAAGTATGGTAAGCAAAAAGTGGTTTCGAAGGAAATAAAGGATGCTGTGGGAACCCATATAAAATCTATTCCACGCCTTAAAAGCCATTATTGTCGAGCGCGAACCATGGGCGAAGTTAAGGGGGGTTTAGGGGGGCTTAGCCCCCCTCCCTCCAGTTTTCTATTAGCCCCCCAAATTAAATTTAGTACGTGTCACAAAATCCCATTCCAGACAAAAAACCAAAACTTCTTTCCTTCAACAGATAATGTAAAATAATTTATTATTTAGTAGGTAAATACCTTCAGCAAAAGCTAAAGGTAAGAAATTATGATTTATATTGTCGATGTATTTTCTTTTCGGTCATGAAACATCGTATACAATTAACAAATCGATGTAGGAACATCACAGATCTAAATGAAAACGGACATTAATTCTAATCGGTGTATCGTGCAGTACGATACTTCGAATTAATGTCTGTGTACTATCCCTAGCTCTTGGTTTGCGTTGCACGTTGCATATTGCATATTAGCGCTTTTAACGTTGCTCATCTTTAGTCGTCTTGTTTGGTATTTCAAACCCATAAAAATAATATTATTTCTGTACTAAAATATTCTTTGGATATTTGACACTTGAGAGTTGTTTCCATAATGCAGAAAATCAGTGGATATCCGTTCGTTTTTTGCAAGAATAGGTAAAAAGCCTGGCGTCAGCATGTCAGGTGGGCATAATATAGACGGTAAGTTGTTAAAAATAATTAGATAGCTCCGACTTCAAATGTATGGTCATGTTTTCTAATATTTCTCATAATGTGGAATGTGGGTATTGGGTATCTAACAATTTTAATATTTTGCCTTATTAAAAAAAAAATATAATATGTGCAATGTGTGCGTAATATGAAAAATAAACTGCAGTTCCTTTCCCACAGGTTTTGTCGTTTTTGTGCAAACAAGTTTTTGCGTTTTTGCTGTTTCTCCCCCAACCCCGTCTACGATCAAACAACATATACCGCCTCAAATGGCCGAACTTCTTGGATTTATTGATTTGTGTATTTTGATATTGATACGTCCGGATTAGCGCTGCTTGATTTGACGATTAGATATTAGATGAGGTTTTTAATCTTCAGTCATAAACCGTTCCAGAAACGTGCCAGCTAGACGTGGCAGTTTCAGCGAGCGCTCCAATTCCAAATCCAGAAGCGTCTCAGCTAGACGTTGGATTAATTTCAGTTTCAAAGAATAAAGGTGTTCCAGAAGTTCTAGATGATTTAGGCACATTGCTTACAGGAGCAAGGCAGCCGATTTTGGAAAAATATCCCCTAACGAAGATTGGAATTCAAAAAAAGAAGTTTTTTCTCGAAATATTATAACATGTATAACTGGGTTGAATATAGTATACCTATATCTGGATGCAGTATTTTGTTTATGCTGTCGCCATTTTGGTAAAGAAGGGTGACGCGGATCTGTTTTTGTATCCAAAGGATTTAATAACTGGAAGAAGATCACACAAAAATTATTGAAACATTTTGAAAGTACAGTACATCTTCAAAATTACCTAAAATATTCAACATATCAACAATCTTTATCAAAGGACTCTGTGGTTTCCCATATGTCTGCAGCACACTCAGCACTCGTTACAAAAAATAAAGAATATTTCAAAATAATAACGGACGTTTTATTGACACTATGTCGCCAAGGCCTTGCACTTAGAGGTCACGATGAGTCTGTTAATTCCAGATATAGAGGTAATTTTAAAGAAATGAAATTTGTCAGCTTCTAAGCAGACGCAATCCTTTATTTAAACAGTTACATGACAAATATAACAACTTGACAAGCTCTGACATTCAAGGAGAGTTGATAACCATAAGTGGCAATAATGTATTAAGTACGATTGTAACTGAAATTAAAAATTGTGGCATCTTTGCATTAATAGTAGATGAGGCTCGAAGTTTTAAGGAGCAACAGCTATCAATATGTGTAAGATATGTTAAAGAATTAGAAAATCAAGAAAGATTTTTGAATTTTATAAATTGTTCGCAAGAACGTGATGCTTCTACTCTATGCGATCTTATAATAATATTTTTGAACAAAAGTGGTTTAAAAGACGTTCCTATTGTTGCACAAGCTTATGATGGGTAAGTGTAATATCAGGCAGAGTAGGAGGGTTACAAGCTAAAATAAGGGAAATATATCCTTCTGCCATATATATACATTGCATGGCTCAAAGGTTGAATTTAGTTGTTACAGACTTATGATCTATGCAATGAATTACAGACTGTTGAAGATTTTTTTAATGCGCTTCAGGCACTTTATGTACAATTTTCTTCTCCATCTAATCACCAATCGAAATTCAAAAAGAATTGGGCATTTCAAAAACCAAGTTAAATCGTTTATCGAGTACCTGATGGAGTTGCAGAAATAGTACAGGGTGGCCAACTAAGAATGCCAGGTATTTTATCTGGGAAACTATCCATCGTAGCGGCAAAAAATGTAATTACTAAAACGGTCAAGAGAAAAACCTGGAAAATATTTTCAAGTTTCTAAAATGACCACTAGGGGGCGTATCTGCAATCTTGAATCTAAAAAAGTGATGTTTCTGTGAATTCCGCTATATTAACCTAATACAAAAATTCCACATATTTGAAGTTGAGGATAATGTAAAACTTTTTTGTTTAATGCTTTTTGCTGTATCTCTAAAAATAACGTGGTGGGGGTATTCAAAGTTTTTTTTTAAGTAACACCCTGCATCTGCGAAACGGCTAAGCCGATGTTAACAAACTTGGGTTAGTTCAAAGGAGCTATTCTTGGGCTACAAATGTTGTATTATTTAAAGTTTCGTTAGTTTCATATGTCGCCGCTAGAGGGCTATTTTCGACATTCCGTCAGAAATGGTTAATTTTCTCAAAAAAAATTTTCTCCTTTATAAAAGTTGTGGCCCTGAAAAGGACCGCTTTAAAAAAGGAAGGTTCTTAGTACCCCCGCAAATGCTCTAAATGCTGACCATCACGCTCTATGCATTGCTGAAGCGTCTCATGGGTATACAATTAATAGAAGCAGGCCATGGAAAGAAAACAAATGAAAATATAAATAATTCTTCCTCAAATTGTGAATAGTTGTCACTAGTTTCGTTTTATTTTGAGCAATTTTTGTGTTTACAAAATGCGTTTCACGAATGATGAAGCTGTTGATATGCTTGCGGTTTATTTTGAATGTCTTCAAAATGCCGCAGTAGCTAAAAGAGTTTACGCGGCCCGTTATCCAAATCGACGTCCTTGCGATGTGAGAGTTTTTCCCCGATTAGTGGCGAGCTTACGAGCAGGGCCGACGAGAGGGTGGGGCAGACGGGACAAATTCCCGAAGCCCGTATGCGTTGGGGACCCGGAGACCGGGCTTCTATTCAATAATAAAAAACTACATCGATATTATTAAGAGCGCCATCGCAAAAGCTAAATTCGGAAAGCGCAACATGACATTTTGTAATTTTATGGTCCATGTAACCGCGCATAGAGATTTCGCAAATCGCGAAGTTCGAAAAGCGCCATTAGAATAAAAAATACATTAGGTACCTCGAGAAGTACCTATACTTAACAAATATTATGTTTTATTTGTACACATAAATAAGAGTAATTTATTTTCGTTTTTCTTGATGTTGTTTCTGTTATATTCTTTATAATATAAATAAAATTATAACTATTATTTATTTGTATATGTTGTATCCTACAACTGAACTAGGTAGGTACCCCTTATTAATTAAGGGCCGAGCCGTGCCGGAGGTGCAAGGGATGCATGGCACCCGGGCGGCCTAATTCAGGGCGGCAAAACCTCTAAAAAAATAACAACGATAAAAACGCCGCCATGCAAAAAACTTTATGTTGCCAAACGCGTTTCATTGATATCCGCATTTTCCCGGATCATTGTTTTTATATTAATTATATAAATGCCGGAATTGTTCGTTCGGGCGGCATAAAAAAGATGTATAAATACATAAAGAGTAAGCCGCACCAATATAACACAAATAAATTATTTGGAGAATGCAATTTTCTTAGAAATTTAATTTCTGCCGAATTTCAGTACCGAATTTTGTGTTTTTCTATTATCGTGAAAGATGAATAGGACGTAAAATTGACTATGCCACTTCGTTTGCTTTGTCTTTTAATGCGATTAAATAAGAAACTAAAAATTATAGATTGCGAACGAGCTATCTCAGTTGCCTGTTGCCTATTATTATTTATTTTATTTATTTAGGTATATTTAGTGTTGTGATTGTGAATGGTAAGTTTTAATAGTACATGGTATCCTGCATCTCACCTCCGGTGTTCTGTATCTCAGTTACTAATTAAGTAATTTTTATTTAAACAGATAGAGTGTGCAATGGGAAAAATATTAAAATCCTAACTTAATTACTAACAGAAGACGGGACGTGAAATGCCGGCCCGGACCTGTATAATTATTGCAATAAGTTCGATCCTAATAATATTTTTATTAAAAAAAATGGCTTAAATTTTTGTCAAGTTTTTAAATTTAGTGTTTTGTTTTACATGGCTGATGGCCAAAAGAGATTTTCTGGTTGTTATGCCATCAGATTGGTTCGACAGGAACTTGATACAAAAACTGCAAATATGATCTATTATGCTTTGGTAGAATCCCATTTAAGGTATGGCATTCAATTCTGGGGATTTGCTAGCCTCTACCTCATTACCGGCCCATACACGATGATGCAAAACCGTCACATTTGCGTGAAGAGCCAAAGCACGCGCGCAAATGTGATCGTATGTATAACAAAACTGACATATCTGGCACGGCATGCGGCTCTCTGACTGAGTTTGATTTTGCGTGGCGCGCGTCGTGCAAACTTGTACGTGTGTAGTGTGTACGACGAGACGACGGTTAACATTTCAGTTTAAAATCGTGGCTTAGGCGGCTCGATTGTTTTTATTTCGCGCTAAAAAAATGGCCCTTCGGCGACAGGAAGATGTAATGCGTGAATTTATAAGTATTTATCAAGGTTATCCATGCCTTTGGAAAGTTAAAAGTAATGAATATATGGACAGGAATAAAAAAGAAGATGCTTACCGGGTGCTGGTCAATATTTTGAAGCAAATAAACCCAGATGCAGACACGGACGTCGTAAAAAAAAAGATTAATTCAATGAGAAGCTGCTTCCGTAAGGAATATAAAAAAGTTATGGCCTCCAAAAGATCTGGCACAGGTAGCGAGAATATATATACTCCTACATTGTGGTACTTTGAGTTACTATTGTTCCTTAAAGATCAAGAAATCCCTAGGACTAGCGTAGGAAGTGACGAACATGACTTCTTGACTAGGCTAGAGGTAAGTAAATAATAAAAAAAAATAACGACGAGTAATCTGTAAGACGTAATATGAACTACTCCTAATGAAAATATTTGTTACAGAACGAAACTGACAGCGACAATGGAGATGAAACTAATATCCGAAGCCCTTCTACTACGACAGATATGCCACCAACTCCTTCATCTTCTGCCTCTGTGTCAACGAGGCCTTCTTCGATTAAATCACAGAGAAAAAATAAAAGAAAAATGAATGATGATAGTATTCTGCAATTCGTGGGAGATAAACTTCAACATTCACGAGTGGAAGATGAATTTGATATTGTCGGAAAAAACGTAGCTGAAAAATTACGAAAATTAGAGCCCACCATACGCATTTTTGCTGAAAAAATAATAAATGAGGCCCTTTTTGAGGCACAGTTGGGGACATTAAACAGAAATGCATACCTCTTCATTCCTCAACCACCTCAGCCTTCTTATCAAGGGAATACTCAGCCGAATATGACCGAACTAACAGCCAGACAATATTTTTCAAGTTTTCCCCAAAATAATGAGTAGGTTATTTTTTCTATATCACATAGACAAAATGTATTTGTAGGTCTTTAAATAAAAAAAAAACACAAAAAAATATATTCTGTTTACATTTTATTTAGATGTACGGCCTTTACATGGTTACATAAGAACCTACTATTTAATATAAAAGTGGCTTATTTATTAGGCTTATATACTATTATGCTTGGTACGTAATACGATCATGCTGCCAAGCTACACTGCCTTCATTATTGAAGTACCTTAAAAACTGTTCCCGAATGTTTTTGGCCCCCTGAGTTGCATGACGATTAGGACCACGTTGCAACGAGGTAATTTTTAAGCCATCTGGTTCAGAATATTCACCTGTATCTAAAGAGATCGACGTACCTAAATATGAGTCAGATTTTGATCGCAATAAGTTATGAAGGATAAAACATGCCAATAAATTTTTTTCTATTTTTTCGAGTTTTAGATTAATTTCAGTATGAAAAATACGAAATCGTGAAGCGATTATTCCAAAGGTACATTCGACAGTATTTCTGGCACGAGACAGTCGGTAATTAAAATTTTTTTTTCTACAGCCGCGCGCAAAATAACTAATTGCCAAATTCAAATGAAATCGCAAAATCGACGATTGCCGTGGATCCTTATTTTGCGCTCTAGCGCGAACATGGAAAAGAAAAATCTCACTTTTTCCGTCGAGTGTGCTATGAATGGTCATGGAAACCGAAGATAAATAAATGACAGTCGTGCGTTTGTACAGTTTGTTGCTGGCACTCCTGTTCTAAATATGCCCGAAGCCCGAATATAATATGTCAAAACTGACAGCCATTTGCAAATTTCAGAATAAGTAGAGAAAAATGTGGATTTAATTTTTAAGAATGCGGCTGTAGAAAAAGTTCTGTGTGTTTTTCGAGCGCAAAGTAAGATTGCCGTTTTCGAAAGATTACTGCGCTCCGGTACGCGTCGCGCAGTAACATTCTTTCTCAAGCGGCAATCCATTACTTTGCGCTCTAAATACACAAATAACTATTTTCGTAATTTAATTCTTTTTGACCAAAAGGTTTCAAAAAATTAGGGCGTAAAGCAAAAGCTTCATCCCCGATAAAAACAAAAGGTAAATGCGTCTCCGTCCCAGATACCTGTCTTTCATCTGGTATGGCTAAAAGTTTATCGGTTAACTTTTTATAAAATTGTGTGTTTTCTATGACACCACCATCCGAAATCCTACCGTTGGTACCAATATTTACTAGTATGAACTCACAATTACTATTAATAATGCCTAACAAAACTATGCTATAAAATCCTTTATAATTATAAAAAAATGATCCACTTTTCGCCGGTCGTACAATCCTGACATGCTTGCCATCTACTGAGCCCAAACAATGCGGAAACTGCCATTTTTGTTGAAAGGTATCCGCTACCTTCATCCACTCTGCTTCAGTTGTAGGAAACTAAAATAATTTAACTTTAAATACATGTGCATTTAATAATAATAAAATGTATCTTACCTTAAGATAATCCTTGCTAAGAACTTGACATATCGCCTTACATACATCAGGGATAATTTTACCTAAATATTGAGGTGATATCATTGTAGAAAATTTTAAATCCTCCAAACTCCGTCCTGTAGCTAGAAACCTTAATGTTGCTGACAATCTTTCGTGGGGAGTAATCGCCTTTCTCATAATCGTGTCTTGCTTTTCTATTAGCGGAGTTACTAAATGTAGCAATTCAATATATGTGTTCTCATCCATGCGCAAATAGTTCCGGTAGTTATCAACTTCTAATCGCAACTCATCAATTAAATTGGTGTGAGAATATTGCTCTCGTTTTTTCAGCCAGTCTTTCACCCATTTTGTTCTTTTTCGCTGTTTTTTCCTCTTTGTCACTATTGCAACAACAGTAGCCATCATGTATAAATCATTTCGCTGAATTACGGTCATGATCACACCATCCACTGCTAAAACTGACACTGCACTGACAAGTAAATCTGAACCGTGTATTTCAAAAGTTTCATTTCACATTTGCTCTCGTGCAAGCATGTTTCAGTTTTGCATTACCGTGTATCGGCCGGTATTCAGTCAGTTTTTGTCTTGCAGAAGAGAGCTGTGAGATTTTTGTGTGGAGCAGGGTTTAGAGATCACTGTAGACTACTCTTTGTTCGGGAGGGAATACTTACTTTACCCTTTATTTATATTTTGTTGACAGCAGAGTTAGTCCATAGGTAGTGTATATGTAGTCCGCGAAGAATTTATTGACCAATGTGCAGTTGTATTTGTTTGTTAACAGCATCCTGGCAGGAACGTCAAACTGGTGAGAGCAGTTTGATTACGGGGAGTGACGCCCCCG
>MU193752.1:11983-22186 GCA_016904865.1 Pissodes strobi | reverse complement strand
TGTACTGGGAGAAGCTTTAAAACTCTGAAGAATGGTTCGTAATACGAATACAGCGCCTCCTAACGGAGATACAGGGTCGCAAAAGTATACTCGACAATTCACATTCTTGGTTTTAAAATTTTAAACCACTCTGTATAATTATTCAATAACATTTTGGGATTTTCTTAAGGGGATTATTATCCTTAAATTGACATTACAATGTGCTCTTTGACGTTTTAAGGAAGTCAGAAACGGTCTGGCTCTCACACAAAACGGGCGAAATTTTTGACAGGTGTCATTCAATTGTGACGAAAAGATTTTACTAAAAAAAAGGTACTCTTCATTTGTTTCAATTAAATCAACCGTTTTCGAGAAAATTTGTTCAATAAGCGATCGTTGTAAAAAACGGTCAATGCTCTGATAAATAAATTATTTATTTCAAATATCATTAATTAGTGAAAAAAGCTAAATTATAATATTAAGTTAACACAAGGAAAATAAAATTGACAACTACTACCTGAGAACCTATAAGTTCTAATCAAGTACGAATTTTAAAAACTATTTGAAGGCATTTGTTCTCTACAAATATTCTGTAATTCATTGGAGGAAAGGAGAACTTATTCTGAAACATTCAGCTTGAGATTTACCCGATCGAAAAACATTTCAAAAATTGAGAGACAGACGAAAATTAGTTTCAAAATTTTGCGGTAATAAAATAAAAAAAATGCTTTGCATAAGAAGTAGTAGGTTCTGTTTGGTAACAGTTGAGAGTAAAATGTTACTTAAGCAGATGTTCAATATGCCCTCCCTGAACTTGAATACACTTTCTTATTCTACGCAGCATTTCTCGTTGTACTGCAAACAACGTACCAGGATTTTTCCGAATTTGTCCACAATACTGCCTAATCCTTAGAACCAAATCTTATCTGGTATTAACTGGCGTTGAATAAACTAATTCCTTTAAATAACCCCAGAAAAAGAAGTCCAATGGATTGAGATCTGGGGACCTAGCTGGCCACGGAAAAGGTCCTCCACGACCAATCCATTGTTGGCCAAAAACAGCAGTCAAATATTGGCGCACTAAACGGTCGAAATGGGGGGTGCACCGTCGTGCATGAACCACATGGATGCTCTAATGTGAAGAGGGACATCTTCCAGTAGCTCGTTCAAATATTGCTGCAAGAATTGCAAGTAGCGAGCACCATTTAATCTATCGTCTAAAAAAATGGAGCAATAAGATGGTTTCCAATTATACCAGCATTGACCATAAACCTTTGCTGGTGTTTTGTTTGAATAATCGCACCGGGATTCTCTTCTGCCCAGATATGTAAATTATGAGAATTGATTATTCCATCTCGGGTAAAACCTGCTTCATCCGTAAACAAAATTATGCCCGAAAAGTTGTTATTTTCCTTGTCGCTGCAAAAACCAGTTGGCATAGTCGAGTCTTGCTCGGTAATCTTCTGGCGACATAGCATGTACAGGGTCATTTTTTATATTTTCCCACCCCCTTTAACTTTTTTGTGCCACTGTGTAGAAAAAATATGTAAATAGGAAAGTTGTAGTACTTGAGAAGTAGTTCTCAGAAAACATTTTTTTGTCTATACAGGGTGTTGCAAAAAGTGTGAAAAACAAAAAAATATATATTTTTTAAATAAAACACCCTGTATATTTATCCTCAGGACGAAAGATCTTTGTTCTCCGATTACAAAAATATATAATTTGTCTACATTTGCTTAAGCCATTTCTGAGCTATTTAACTTTAAAAGTTGATTTAAATAAAATAAATCATTGTTTTAATCATTTTTTATTATTATATACAAATTCCTATCTTAACATGTTTGATAATAAAAACTTCAGTATTTCAATTATTGTTGAATATGCCCACTATTGATACAATTTCGGAAGTCGCTTTCTAGTTTATTTGTTGCATGGGTAATAAAAATTGGATTGCTCTGGTTAAGGTCGTTTATATAGTATACAATTCTCACCCTGAGCTCGTCAATAATGGCACTTCTCTGAGCATAAACTTTGTTTTTAAATATCCCCACAAAAACGCATCTAAGGGCGTTAGATCTGGGCTGTTCGGTGGCCAGTGGACGGTTCCCCGACTATTATTTGAGCAGATTGGCGAATTGGGAGCATACCAAGAGAATCTCTGTTTCCTGATTTAAAAATTGTAAATATCTTTCGCCAGTTAGGGAACCTTCATAAAAAATACAGCCAATAATTTGGCATAATAGCTGTTTTTGTCACTGTCATTCACGGCTATTTTGACACATTTCATATTTTTCTTAATGACGAGCAAGGCTACTTCGATTGGTTTGAATTCATGCTTTGTCAACTTTTAAAGGCAAATAGCTCGGAGATGGCTTAAGCAAATGTAGACAAATTATATATTTTTGTAATCGGAGAATAAAGATCTTTCGTCCTGAGGAGAAATATACAGGGTGTCCCATTTAAATAAAATATATTTTTTGTTTTTCGCACTTTTTGCAACACCCTGTATAGACAAAAATATGTTTTCTGAGAACTACTTCTCCAGCACTATAACTTTTATATTTACACCTTTTTTCTAAACAGTGGCACAAAAAAGTTAGGGGGGGTGGGAAAATATAAAAAATGACCCTGTACCTTTTGAACATGATACGGATGAAGCAGTTGTTCTTTAAGGGTTTCATGAACCACCCATTTTGTTACGCCAGTTTGTGTTGCTAATTTGCGAATACTGTTAGACGGATTCTCCTCAATTTGTTCCAAAATACGTTCCTCCACTTCGGGAATTCTTGCGTTTCTTTGGGCACCCTCTCCACCACGTCGGGGTAAAAGGCTCCCTAAATAAATAAAGAAAGAAAGAAAGAAAGAAAAAATATTTATTGCATATACCATAAACATACATATGTGTACATACAAAAGGTGTCATTCGCAGGGAGCGTTCTTCCATGACACCTGAATATAAAAACAGCATATACACTACCCACAATAATACAATATGTATACAATTAACAACACTATCAATGACTATACATAAATAAAAGCAAAATAAGTCGAACACAAAAAGACAGTACAATATACAGGATAAAAAAAAATAGAACAAACAATTCAATACCGTTAGTAAGTCAATCAACCTTAAATTATACACACAATTAAGGCTATATCAAAGTTATGAATTAAAACCATTACTCAGTGAGCATTCTCTGATATAGAATTTTGAAATATTCGGCCTTCAACAAGGATCGGCTAGAGCCAGTTAATAAAAGGAAAATATCAGAATTCAAAAAACTTATTGCTTTGTATGCAAAACAGTTTTTAAATTTTTCTGTTTTGTGGGTGGGGATGTGATATCTAATGACATTCCTGAGATTAAGATTATGGAGGTCACCCCGGGGTACCAGATACTGAACCAGATAGCAGGGAGAACCTGTGCTCACTATGCCATGCATAAAAAGAGCAAAGTGAAGATCAACGCGCAAATCGAACTTCAGATGACTGTTATTGACATATGTTGGAGTAATATGATCATACTTGCCACCCCCATAGACGTAACGCATACACGAATTTTGGGCCAATTGAATTTTCTTCTGGTATTCTGAGTTTAGAAAATAATAATATACAACATCACAATAATCCAATTGAGAGAAAACCAAAGATTCAACCAACATCATTTTGATATGCTGTGGCAGTAAATATTTAAATGGATATAAACTTTTCATTTTTAAATATACTAACGAAAGCTTTTTTAAAACATGTGCCTCAAAATTCAGTGAGCTATCGAATATAATGCCCAAGTTTCTTGCCTGCTTGACAGCAGGAAGAACAATATTATTAATGTGCAGGTTGACAAAATTAAATAAATTAAATCTTTCCCTGGTATAATCTGAACCAATAATCAAATAAGCACTTTTTTTGCATTCAACAACAAGCCATGTTTTCTAGACCAGTCAGAAATCCTCTCCAAGTCAATATTAATACGGTTGAGAGCAACACTGGAGTCTTCAGGTTTAAAGGATGACAGAAGCTGAGTATCGTCAGCATAGAGATGAACAGAGCAATAGCCAACCTGAGAAGGGAGGTCAAAGGTGTATAATAAATGATATTCATTTCAATAATCAATTTAATAATTTTTGTATTTTACCTGTTTCTCTTAACCGACGATCAATTCTTTCAAATGTTTTTCGATTGGGTAAAACTCGAGCTGGGAATCTTTCAGAATAAATTCTCCTTGCCTCCAATGAATTACACAAAGCCTCTCCGTAAACCAAATGCATGTCAGTGTATTCTGCGAGAGAGTATTCTGCCATAATTAAATTCTTTTTTGTACGACTAATAAGCGTTTTTGTCAACCTTGTTGTGTCAGTGAAACAACCTGCTTACTAACCTGGGGTTTGTCTAATTCCACCATAATAATTATTAAAGAATACTGAAATTAGAAACTAATAAAAGTTAAATTTTCTCGAAAACGGTTGATTTAATCGAAACAAATAAAGAGGACCTTTTTTCTAGTAAAATCTTGGGAGTATCTGAAAATCATATTTTCGTCGCAATTCAATGACATTTTTTCGCCGTTTTGTGTGAGAGCCAGTCCGTTTTGTGTGAGAGCCAGTCCGTTTCTTACTTCCTTAAAACGTTAAAGAGCACATTATAATGTCGAATTAAGGATAATGGTCCCCTTAAGAAAATCCCAAAATTTTATTGAATTATACAGAGTGGTTTAAAAGTTAAAACCAAGAATGTGAATTGTCGAGTATACCTTTGCGACCCTGTATCTCCGTTAGGAGACGCTGTAGGGAAAAAAGTTATATGAAACACTAGACTTATTTTGACATCCCCTATCAACTCCCGAGAGTTTGCCCCGAACTTACCGGACACCCTGTATATTAGGCTAAGTTGTTAAGGATATGAATAGAACTTTTAAAAACATAAATAAAATAAATTAATTATATGGCGTCATTTGTGATTGTCATTGTATTTAAAGTAACAATGAATTATAATTGTACATACACTTGTTTTATTCTTAGTCTTATTTTAGTATGCAATAAAATTTATTATTTATTAGAGATGATTTTTATATTTCCCTTTACAAAATATTCCTTAATATTATTAAAATAACAGTATACTTATTATCAGTATTAATTAGTTACAAGCCCTCGTGTAATTAAAAACATAACTTGACTAGCAAAATTTGTGATTTAAAAAAATTACAGTTAGTTGTGAAGTGAGTCATATCTAAGTAATAATAATTATTAAAAACTAGCGCATACATCTTTGCCAGTGTCATCATTTTCAAATTCCCGAAGTGAAATAATTCTACTTGCCTATACATGATTGTCATATATATTGTACAAAAGACATTAACTAATTTGGTCAAAATTTAAGAAAGTTATCATCAAGTGCTAAGTACCTGGGGGTGATCATTGATCAACACCTAAAGTGGACTGAACACATTTCTTATCTCACAAAGAAAATACGCTGTTTAATATCAAAATTTTATATACTAAGAGAATTTTTGTGTACCAGACTGACTACTTTGGTTTACAAATCACTGGTTGAATCTTTAATTAGATACGGGTTGACTGTATGGGGTGGTACATACAAAAGTAACTTGCAACCTCGTAAGGTCCATACAAAATTATATCTTAAAAGTAATATTCAAGCAAAATAGACTATATCCAACTAGACTATTATATGGTTCGGTGGTTCGGACATCTGCAACATAGATTGTTTATACATTCATTCTGTTTGTTCATACATACACAAAAACGCGAAACTAAAAATATTCCTCAATCACCAGCATCTTACTAGAGCCAATGTAGACAAACATCTAATAATCCCAAATATCAAAAAATCTATCAGCCTAAAATTCATGGATTATCTGGGCCCCAGATTTTATAATGAACTTCCAACTAATATAAAGAGCATTGCTCCAATCAAAACATTCAACATTAATAGCAAGACTTTTATCTTGGAAAATACTGAGTTTTTTTAAGGATTAGGGACCGAACATATTTGATTAGATAAAGAACCCCCCCGGATTATTTGTTTTCTCTGGGTTTATATTTACTTGCCAGTTTCTCTCTCTCTCACTCTTTTTTCATTTGTATTTTCCTTTGTTTTCCTTTTTTTACATTTTTATTTGTACTTTAAAGTTTTATTACAATTTTGTTCCTTCATTTGGTCTAGCCAAGAACCGACTCGTACTTTGAGTATTATACAAATGTAAATATTATTGAAATTATTACAGTCAATTATGTTGGCCACACTAGGGAAACATACAGATGTCTTGAACATCTAGGATCTAGGTATCCCACTCACTAGTCATAAGTAATAAAAATGCTGTACTTTCCTTTTGTAAAAATTGTAATTTGTAAATGTTGTTCTTGAATAAATTGAAATCATGGCGTAATATGCTAAATAAATAAATATATTTCATAATCCATTGATATTTGAAATTTTATATTACGGCTCTGTCAAAGGAAAATCATAAACTTATATATATTTCAAATCCACCCCTGACTTTTCCTACCCAACTGACATTAGCAAGGTCAAATTTAATTTTCGCCTGACAGATTGAGTAATATTGCTGGTTGTTATAGTCAAAGTCAAAATACGCTTTATTGTTATAGAACAAAATATTGTTATTAACAAAGCAAAATAAAAATATCTTAAAGCCTAAAACATTCATTTATTCATTCATTCAAAATATGCTTTATTGTCTAAAGAAAATTTTCTCAGTGACAAAGCTGGAAACTAAAGCTAGCAAAATACATCAAACTTTTAATATTAAAGTAACATATATACAATACGTATAAGTAATACTAAAAATGTTTAAAACAATCTGAGATAAAATATTTCAATTCAACTTTTAATTAAAAACGTGCTATATTGTCAAAAATACACGGTATTCACTTGCAAAGCTGAACTATGGCTATTTAAAAACAGAAACTATCACAATATATGCTCTAGATATAGAAGGGACAGGACAAAAAAAACAATTATAGTCAAGGAAAGAACAAATTTTAAAATAAATAAATATATATAAACACTATTCGGTATAGCATTAGTCAAACAACAGATACACAGAAACAAACTAAATCAAACTCTAGAAACTATCACAAAAGTACTCCCTCGAGTACTCCTCTATGCTATAGTATACCTTGGTAAGCAGCATTTTCTTCACCTGCGTTTTAAATAACTTAAAGGTTGGAACCATTCGAATTGAAAGTAGGAGAGTGTTAACACATTTTTTTACTATTGTAAAAGATAGAACTTTGAGTCAGTGCAGAAGTTGGTATTGGTAAGCTAATTTTAAATGAAGAGCGTGTATTGGTAGTGCTTATCGATCGAATCATAGAGCAGTACTTTCTATGCATCAAACACACAGTTTCCAAAATAAAGATAGAGGGCAATGTTAAAATCCTTTCCCTTACGAAACAAGGTCTGCATGACTCCCTGTACCCAAGACCACAAAGAATTCTAATGGCGCGCTTCTGCAGGACAAAGAGTGGTCTAAACAAGTACTCTGCACAGCTCCCCCAGAAACAAACACCGTAACACAGATGGGAGTCCACCAAAGCAAAATAGGCACTCTTAGTCAAAGTTTTATCTAACTGGCTTTTAATATTTCTTAAGGCAAAACAGTTAGCTGCCAGTTTTGAAGATAATAGCTCAGTATGCTTGTCGAACCTTAACCTAGCGTCAATACACAAGCCCAAAAATTTATTAACGTGAAGGGACGGAACAGGGTCAGTATCCAGGTTTACACCATTTAGATGACACTTGAAGTAAAATATGCTGGTCTTGGAAATATTGAATGACAATCGATTGCAGTCGCACCATCCCTTAACAATGGCCAGATCCCTGCTAATCATACCACTAAGAGTCTGGGCGTCCACACTATGCCAAAGAAGGGTAGTATCGTCAGCAAAGGATGTACACTGGCCGGTTTCGATTATTAGTGGTAAGTCATTAATGTATAAAAGAAAAAAAAGTGGGCCAAGGACGGAACCCTGGGGCACCCCCGCTGAGACACTTAACTCCTCTGAGGAGCTGTCAGATAAATAGGACCTAAACCACGCCAGAACACACCCTCTGAAGCCATAGGCTTCAAGCTTCCTCAGCAGTATTTCGTGCGATACGCAATCAAAGGCCTTAGCCAAATCACAAAACACAACGGCAGCCACATCTCCATCATTGAGCCCCAGGTAAAGCCTTTCAAGCATATGAAAAATGGCATCATTGGTACTTTTGGAAGACAGAAATCCAAACTGGGATTTATTTAATATATTATTAGCTTCCAAAAAGTTAACCATTCTTTTTTTAAGGAGCTTGTGAGGATATGTGCTGTGGTATCGCTGTTACCGAGGCTGCTACTCTCTGAGTAAATTGCTATATGCGCTACCCAACTGAGCTTGCCCCTCTGCCTCTGCCAGTATTACTCCAAAATACTAAACCTATTGTTTCAAGACTAGATACATATTTGAAGTAACCGCAGCTCGGGTACCTAGTTTCGTACAGTTAGTTCATCGCCTGGTCAATTTCTGCTCAAAATAAAAGGGGAACATACGAAGACATAAAATGAAAATATCTGAATTTTCGATTCAATATGACTACTACATATCAAAACTACATTAGCAGAAAATAATAGATCTTGTAATATTTATATTAAAGCAAAGATAAATTATGTAAAGATTGAAGAAATATTAGTGTTTCGCCATTTTTAGATGATAATCTATTTCGTTTCTCCACGTAAATATTCTCAGCTTCTTAAAACAGCCTTGTACTCGGTATTGTGAGAGGCGGGTGATGAGAAACTTTTGAAAAAGTGCTGCTAATCTAGACAAATTCTTTAATTTGGTCTGCCATCATGAGAAGTGACTTTAGTTGCAGTCTTAATAATACTTGAACTCTGTCTCCGTTTACAGAAAGCCTTTCATTTTAATGGTAATATCTCATATAGGCAATAGTAAATACATCTTAAACTGTTTGGTTTTGTTTAGTTTTTTTCTTTGCTCTTTTGAATTTTTCCAATACACTAACTAACTGTCATAATTTAAAAAATGTTAATTATGTAAATACCAGATCTAGAAATGTAGCAATTACGTAACTTTTTTTAAGCTCTAGACCTGAGTCAAACTTTCTAAAAGAATAATTTGTCACATAGATTCCAAACCAGTAATTATTATTTCCATAAATAATATATACTATCCAAACTACAATGAAAAGATAGCTTCTTTAATCAGAAAATTATGCATAGATAAATGTCATTTTTCTGTGACAGTGGCATAATAGTTATTTGTTCTAGGCAGCAAAGTAGTAGACTGACTGAACTTAACGAGAAGCCTCTTTCCGATAAATAATACGTAGTATATTGAACTTTATCACCTTTTTTTACTCCAATGTTCCTAGTACGTTTTTTTTATGCTTTTTTTTTTAAGCAACTCTACAATGTTAATCTACCGGCTACCCGGTAGATAATTCTTGAGAATCTAACAATAAAATAGGGATATTCCGAATACTTACTTTTCCATAAAATTGTGGTGTTTTCCAGTTACGTTCGTGAAAGGCATCTACAGTATTCCACATACAAATGTATCGACACTCATCTAGGCAGGACCACGCCATTACTTTTAAATAGATTGGTTGCTGATGATTTGTCACAAAATCGACGCCATCTAGAAATAATAATGATCCATAAAATATAAAGTAAAAGTTAAAAACATATCACATCTAGGTATAGGAAATTAAATTATTTCAAAAAGAAATCTTTACAATCTTGTGTATATTTTCTCATACACTGTACACAATTATTCATGAGAATGAATGAGAAACCCAAAAATATATTAACATGAAAGGACGGAACAGGGTTGGTATTCAAGCATACATCATTTAGATTACACTTGAAGTACAATATCTCTGTTTTGGAAATATTAAAAGACAATTGATTGCAATCGCATCATCCCTTAACACTGATTTATAATAACCGACATTTACTTGATTATAATTTAAAGAAAATGCTTTGCAACAGTTTAGTTTTATCACACTTTACATAATGTGCTAATTATACCATTAAGAGTCTGGGCGTTCCTACTATACCAAAGAAGAGTAGGGTTGTCAGCAAAGGTTTTATTAACAATAATGAGACCAGGATAACTATATTCAACAGCAGCCATTTGAGTTTGTGCATCCCAAGAAGTGTATTGACAAAGAATTCTATAATATATGAGG
>MU193752.1:0-11973 GCA_016904865.1 Pissodes strobi | reverse complement strand
AAGGTTCAAGGTTAAGTGTTTATTTAATTGTCAAGTCAAGTCAAAAAAGCTTTATTGTATAAAGAATCATCACATTCCTATTTACAAAGCCATAAAACAAAAACAGAGATTTTTTAAAATGTGTTTGGTGTTTGGTGCGCCCCAAACCAAAACCAAAAAAAAGGAATAAGAATAACATGAGTGTGACAGAACTAATGAATATATATACTACATTTTAAGTTAGATGATCACCGTATTAGACAATACAAATCGTTGACCAGCTTCTCAACCATTATAGTACCCTAATCGTTAGGTGTATTGGTATACTCCATAATATTGCAATCCTAAATAATATAAACAAAGCAAACTTAATTAGTCTATAGTTTTCTAAAAATTCAACATGTTCGTCAGGTATTAAAATCACATTAAAACGAGGAACGCTGAAATAAGGAACATATATCAATGCAGTTTATTAAGTAGTTCCAAGAGTAGGTAGTTCATTATCTTTTTATATTCTAGTTACCAGATGAATTTTCGTACCTACTTATTGTTTTGGTACTCTCAATGTGATGTTATATGTTATATTTATTTTTATTTCAGCTTTGTAAATGAGGGCCTTAAATGATTTTGTCCTTGTTTGTTTGGATCTAAGTAATTGTACAAGTTTTAAAATCTCGGAGTTTAAAGAAATTTTTGGGATAGGGAAATACACAAATCTTATTGTGTGTTTTAAGTCCAACAACAGATTACAGAGAAATAAGCATATGTATGAAAAAATTAATAAGTTTGTGAACTTGTATTTAAATGCAAATACAAATGACTCACTTACGATTGTAGAGAACCTTTGTAATGAAGAAGATGAAAAATTTAAGTATTCAAAAATTTCATTATGTCAGTTAGTTTGCCATTTCTTGAAAAACCCAAAGGTTTCTTTTTGTGCTCCACTTGTTTCTCTGTGTTGTGACACTAACTGTAAGTGTAACTAGATCTGTGAATATATCAGACACTTTGGACGACGTTGTTGTAGTGGAGAGTTCGGGTGAAGTTATATCTATGGATATCGTCCAGTTCGAACTCTCAACGAGTGCTAATGTTTCCATTTTGGATAGCGAAATTTTTTTAGATGTGACACCAGCTCTTCTGCCTTTACTCTAATGTTCTTGAATATACAATCGTTAAGGGCTAAAACAAACGAACTCTCAGTTCTATTGGACAGTTACAAAAATCCAAGTCTTGTTTTATTGTGTGAACATTGGTTGAACGTTACAACATTTGAATGAAAACAAATTTCTGGGTATTTCTATTGGCGATAGGATGAAATTTGATAGCCATGTAAAATGTTTAAATAAAAGATTATCCTCAAATTGCTACGCAATAACAGTGACTAGCAATCAGTTGGGTGGTTCTGTGGCAAGAAAGTCCTATTTTGAGCTGATAGAGTCAAATTTGAGGTATGGTGTATGCTTTTGGGGAGTTTGCTCGAGAAATATTTTTAATGGAACTTTTTTACTACAAAAAAGGGCCCGTAAGATACATGTGCAGTGCAAACATAATATGAGATTCATGCAGGCCATTATTTTTAAAACACAAACTTCTTACTTTGCCATGTATATTTATTATGGAAACGGCTTGCTTAATGCACAAACAATATAAAAGTTTAATAAATAATAACACCTCCCACAATACACGCCTCTCCCATAATATACCTCTTCCCATACCATTTTAGATTTTTAACCACATCCCTCTTGTGATCAGACAAATCCAGAGTGATATGCTTTTCAGGAGACAGGTAAAATCTTTGCTAATTGTGCAACCCTTTTATGATTTAAATGAATTTTTCGTAGATAACTTTTTAACTTGACATGTTTTATTTACTTTTATTGTTTAATGTTTTTTATGTTGGTATTGTAACAGTTTAATGTATATGTTTGCATTATACCTTTACATTAAGAATCTATGTTAGAGCGTCCGAATATATTTTATTATTTTACTAAATGTTTATTTTATATTGGATTTAAATTTGTTATTTATATTTATGTATTTTTTTAAATTAACTACTTGTGATTTTTAAAGCGTTAAATGTAGTATTTTTTAGTATTAGATTTGATCAAGGATTTTATAATATATTGTCTTTTAGTAATTTTATTATTAGTTTTAGAGTAACTGATAAACTTTTTTATATTAATGACGGCAAGAAGAAGATATTCTTTGGAAAATAAAACAATATTGATTGATTGAAAGCCTTTTTGTACAATAAAGCATATTTTGACTTTTGACTTTGAAGGATGTACAGGGTCTTTGATTATATTTTCGTGGCTTCTGGAGTCTTTATTTTTGAAGAGAGGAAAAAAAGTTTTTTCTTCAAACGTCAGTAAATCCGTCATTACTCGACTGTGTAGGCGGCCGTGAAGTTTCGTTTTTCCTCCGCCGGAGCTTTACTTTTCACTTTTCCGCCGGCGGAGGTAAATGTGTTGTCATAGCAACATAGATACAATACAAACACATAACAAAATAAGCGTCAACAACTCAAGATTTATTAAACTACAATTTGTATTTATCACTCAATTTGTGACTGCATTTCTAAAAATCACTAATTTAGGAACAAATTGGTTATTATTTAATCGAACTTACTCAATATCTGCTTATCAATATGGAATTAAAACGCAATCGGAGACGCAATTTAAAAAAAAATAATAATTATTGTTGACAGTGGCCACTGACAGCTTTATGTTACATTACTGTAGCAACAACCTGTGCCTATTCACCGACACCGGTCTAAGCCGCCTTGCGAACCCACTTATCTTTAATAATAATTAGATATTATTACTATTAAAAAGAGATGTTTTTGCATTAATTGGTCGACATTTGAAGAAAAAACAGCATATTTTATTTGGAGGAAAAGTTACTTTTCATCCATATAAAATAATATACTATTACACAAAAATTGTAGGGTTTTTTCCATACTATCTTATGAAATTTTCAGGAAAAAAAATATTGCATAAAAAAATGGAAAAATAATAGGCAACTAACCCAAACTGCATGCTGAGGGCATAAGAAAGATTCAGCTGGGAAGCTAAGTGCCTTCACTCGGGAGGCCGGGCTACTGGGCTGAACTGAGAACCCAGACTGAAGGCATATGCGCAAGGGATATCTCGCCCGCACTTTTAAAATTCATTTATTTAAGTTCAAGGGTGTACTCTGAAATTGGGATAAACCACCTTCGTAAATGGTTTCTGAATTAAGATTTAAGCTGGTTTTATTATTATGACTATAAATACATGCCACAATTTTGAAGCCGACTCCTTTTGGAGTTCCTGAATTTCATGGATTTTTACATTGTAGAAAAATCTGTGTTTGGAATCGATTTACTTACTTAATAGTATTCTAATGCAAACATTATATTTCTATATAGGATATAGACAGTGTTTGTTAAATGTGTTGTAGTTTAAATACTTACCTTTTGAACAATTCGCAATACGGCACTTCTCGACGCATCTTAGGTAGTACGGAGATCTATCTCCAACTGAGGCTGATGAAACTTTTAACGAAGCACAAATAATAGAAATATATATTATCAACAGCATAACAACTCTAGATTTTCATTAAACCACTGAAGCCTGATCTGAATCTGTATTCTCTCCGAGTCAAAAAATTAGCGCGGACGGTGGACGTAAAAAATGTCAATAAACACACAAATCAGCTGATTTCGACTGACACCTGACACTACTGACAGTATATAGATTTTTTTAGCCTAGCGGAGCGGTACCCTCGAATTAATAGAAACGGACACTGCTGAATTTCAATTTCACAATTTCTCAACTTTCCTTCCTATTGCTAATAGTAATCGTAATCAAAATATATAATTACAATATGGACCGATTGTCTGACATCAATCACTTTGCAACTTTACCTAGAAGATAACATTGTCATAGAAACAATAATTGTTATATGTTATAACATCTGATAATATAGCAACTTCCGCTACACGAAAGGCCAGGACCCCTATTCTCCAAGTTATGAGATGTGAAAGTTCCACTATATGATGGGAAGTATCCCACCACCGATCGGTTTCTCTCGGTCGCTTTAATCGGTATTCTTGAACGAATTCATTCTCATATTTTTGAATAGTGATGTTGCCAAACTTAAGTGGTATATTGGAACTATTTTACTAGACCTTTTTAACATTTTTGTATATTAACAACCTACAAACCTACGTCTGTATCTGTAAACCTAACTGTTTGAGCTTTATAATTTGCATTTTGTTATTTTATCGGTTTAATAGCAAAACTTTCTTTTTTTTTAATACATTTTTTCAATATGGATCAAGCCACCGAGGAAACACTAAAAAAAACGATCATTGCCAATAAATAAAACTCAGAAAGACCTACTAGTGGAGTTCATGAAAAAACATCCATATTTAAGAAGCGGGCGCTTTACAAGCACCTGAAAGTGACATTTTCTATTGAATCTAAAAAAAGGGTTTTTAAAAATTTTTTTATTGTTGAAATAAGTAAAATATTCCTTGTTCTTAACTATTGCAACTCATCAATATTTGCCGGAAATTTTATATGTTGTGTCACAATTGCATTATTATTCAATGCATTCACCACCTCATGAATGCAGCGACTCACACTCGCTTGGCTGATGGCTGTAAAAATATTTTTTCCGACACATTCTTGGTAGGTGCCATGCCCAACAAAGTGCAAAAAAACTAAAATCTAAGAAACAGTAGCAAAATATGAGAATCACTTTTGGGGTGTAAAGTGTAACAATACCTTTGTCTTAATACTCAGGGCTGATTGTCTTGAAGGAGAAGTTAAATAGGGAGTTAGCTGCTCTATTAACTGATTTGTTAACTCTTTAGTTAAACGAATATTTTTGACGAACGTTTCATCGGAAAAAGAAAGCGGGTTCTCTTTAATTAAACATTTTCGTGAGGGTCGAATGAATTTCTCTTCAGCCTCTACCAAATTATCAATAACCTGCTGGATGATCAATGCTTCTTCCATATCCATATTGTGATAACTGGTAATATTAAATAAAATAATACGAAAACCCCAAATAAACGATAAGAACAAAATACAAGTTATGTTAGGCCTGAAAATAATTTAAATGCACTATGGCGCATTTGTTCTCTCAATATGAAGGCTTTCTATTGCTTTTAACCAAGAGAAGCACGTTCTCTTGATTTTCATGAGAAGTGACCGTTCTCTTGAGTTCAAGAATACATCACATTTTATTTTGAAGAGAACGGAAAGCGATGTTCTCACGAAATGATCATTCTCCCGAGTGGAGAATAGGGGCCCTGATCATTTGCTCTGCTCTCACTACTCTAAGCGGCTTGGAGCAGGTGTTCGATGTTCATTTGGCACGAACAGCTGATATATTTTTGTTCGCTTGGGGTGGAGCTCGACTGCTCGAGATCAGTTAGATCATGCTCTACTTGCACCTCCACCTAGTCATATTATATGCACCTGCACCTAGTCTGGAGGTGGAGCAGTTAGAGCAAAAGCAGAAAGATGACATAATCAACAAAAACCGCAAAATTTAAAATAATAATGTAACCACACTTTTTAAATTTTGAAAGGCTGAAAGGCATCTTGGTCTTTCTTGAGAAAATATCCCAATATATAAAATATCCTATCCACGTGCTGTCTTAACAAAAAGCGCGTTCATTTGGGGTAGCAAGCTAGGAAGTCGTGCGAGCAGGAAATATCTGCTTGGAGTGCAGTTATGACATTTCGTGTTCTGCTCCAAGCTGATTTCTTTGATTTTCCGTGCAGGTGCATTTTAAGATCCTTTTCAGGCGTAACCGACGATATCAAAATCGGCCTCTCCTATTGGTCGATCCGCATGGCCCTCCGCTCGCTTCGCTCGCTACGGGGGCTCAAGAAAAGTTAACTAACTAAGTGCTAACCCAAGACATACCCAAAATCAAGAAAAAAACTGTTTAGAAACATAATCTTAAAAACAATAATAAAAAAAAGCAACGGGGTTTGAACCCGTGCCGTCCAGGTGGGACCCAATTATCTAAACCTCTCGACCACTAGAGCTCTTGCGACAAATTGATTGCATCACGAAGACTTGTAATACGAGATGGATCGACCAATAGGATTTAGTCGTCTACGCCTGTAAAGGATCTTAAAAGGCCTAACTAACCCTATTACCACAGCTTATTCAATAACCAGCTATTCATCTCTATCGAAATCGGAAAGTTGGAATGTCGGGCACTGCGCATCCTGACAGTGCCCTTAGCGGTTCAGTTTCACGGTCTCGTGATTTGTCAGGCCATGTAATGACACGAAACGAACTGAATTTAAAATGAATATTCCCTTCAAAATCCACGACAAATTCGCCCGAAGCTGCGGCTATTGCCCTAAAAAGGCCGGAAATTTCGGTTTTTTATACAATTTTGCCATTTAAAATCGTTTTCAAACGGATTTTAGACGATAAAACATCGTATTTTAAATTAAACGAATTGTCAAAAGTATTATTCAGATGCCCAGACGTTTAGAAAAATATTAACTCATGGCCCTCATCTAAAATTTTCACTTGACTTTCCCAAATCAAAGGATGCCGCCGCAAGATGAGTAGCTGGTTATTGAATAAGCTGTGCTATTACGCCTTTAGAGATCCTTTACAAGCGTAGCCGACAATATCAAAATCGGCCTCTCCTATTGGTCGATACATCTCGCGCTTTTAAAGATCCTTTACAGGCGTAGCCGACTATATCAAAATCGGCCTCTTCTATTGGTCGATCCATCTCGTATTTGTATTATTGTATTGTATTACAATATGTCATCGTGATACAATCGATTTCTCGCAAGAGCTCTCGTGGCTGAGAGGTTTAGATAGTTGGGTCCCACCTGGGGTTCGAACCCCGTTGCTTTTTTTATTATTTTTTTAAGATTATGTTTCTAAACAGTTTTTTTTTTATTTTGGGTATGTCTTGGGTTAGATTGGGTTAGTACCTGGTTAGTTTCCTTTGCTTGAGCCCCCGTAGCGAGCGAAGCGAGCGGAGGGCCATGCGGATCGACCAATAGGAGAGGCCGATTTTGATATAGTCGGCTACGCCTGTAAAGAATCTTAAAAGGCACCTACTACTTTTACCGATTGCAGGTTGCTGAAGTTTATTTTCTGGAACTGCTTAAATCCACTCACAGATGTCAGCAGCAGCTAAATTGAAACAAACAAAAGTAAAGTTATGAAGTCGAGCGATTTCGTCGCCATCTTCGCTTCGAGTTCATAAAATCGCGTACCGTTGGAAGAGAAGTGTGGCAAGCGAGACGGGTATACTGAGTGTATATATTTAGAATATATTTCCGATTGGATTTTCATTTTAAAGTGATGCCGTGCGAAAAGTGTAATCAGTGAAAATTGAAGTGAAACGCTTCGGGAATGTTTGTTGCTTTTTGTATGGAACAGCTGTAACGTGACGTTTTGTTTTGGTGAGTAAAAACAGTAATTTAAAAAGTTCATTCTTCGCTTGATTAACCATTTGTTGTTTTATCTCATACAAAAGAATGCGAATTGTATCAGAGCTGTTCGCTTTATGTCTTGGTTAAAATTCGAACTCTGCATGTATTTACTTAACTATTTATATTGTTAGTGCCATTGGATAACAGGTTGTTTTTTTTGTTGACAAGCCGGCCGTTGCTAGGTGTACTGTTTATGTAATGAAATACATTTCTTTTTGGTTGGTTATTTCATGATTTTTTTGTAAATAGGTGCTTCATTCGGTACTATCTGTAATGTTTCAAGTTCCAGTTAAGTAAATGTAGAAGTAGACTGCCAGAACCTAAAGGAAATTAGTTTTCCAGTTAATTTTCAATGTCATAGTTGTTTATTGAATATTGAATTTTACTGACAGCAATAGGTATATTTACATTACAATGTCAAATTGTAATTGTCTAATTGTAAGCTTTAGGATTAGGTTTTGATACCACTAGGTACTTATTTAGTCCTTTGTACTTTTGAATTTAATTATATTTTTAGTTTACTCAGGCCACGTTTCACAGTCCCTGTAGTATATAATGTCTTGGTTAGTAATTGTTAATACATAAAACCTATGGTGACTGACTTAAATATTACCACCTCGATTAGGTACTTATCGCATATTGTGAAACTCAACTTGAAAGACTGAAACTGGCATGACATCAAGTCACAGGATCTCTGTTCCTATGCCATCATCAATAAACTGCACTCGTGGTTCAACTACCAACAACCTAATTGCTTCTCGATTGTCCACTGTGTTAACCACTGTCTAATTTTAATACCTACCCCAGAAGTAGTCATTTTAAATTCAGAGCAAATATCGCTACAACATGCACAAGTCAATGTAAGGTGAGATGTACGGTAAGTAATATAATTCTAATTAAATCTAGCTAAATAATTGGAAGTCAAAACGATACAGAATTTATTAAATAATGATAGACAAATAACCTATATAATAAAGTGGTAATGTAATAAGGCACATGCTAAAATATTCATACAAATACACATTACCTCAAATTTCAAATTAAAATTTATTCAAAAAGTAACAGCAGTTTCCATAAACAAATTCATAAATACTGATTTAAGCCAAGGTATAAAATTAAATATTGTACTTAGATCACGAGCAATCTGTATGTGCAAATTTTTATTGCCTGTTATTTCGGTTGAAATACAAATTAGGAAACAATAGTATCATACGAGGTATCATATGTGTATGATGATATTTTAATTTTTTTTTGAGATTTATCTGTTTCTCCAGTAGAATAAGTCACAATAAGTATTGGGCAAGCATTTTTAATATAATAGCATGAATAAAGACTTTGACTTTGACTAAACACATCTCAAATCATTGGATATGTCCCTGGCCTCGAGAGTTTTGAGTTCTCTATTATTATTACAATATTTATTTATTGCTTTTAACTTAAGCCTAAATGATGTCTTCACTTTTTAACAAACAAATTAAAACCATTTATATTTTTAACAATTTCGGGCAGTTTGTTGAACGGTTTTGATGCATTAACAGTTTGATTATTTAATCCTATGTAATCTGTAGTTTCGTATCTATTAACATCATTATAAAATAAAATTGTAATATTACACTTTTGTTGCTTGTTTATTATCTTAAAGATTCAACTCTAACACCCTACTGAGCTTTCAGACACCCAACTCCCCCCATATAGAATATCCGTGTGTCCACGCCTATTATAACCATAAATAACTTTTAAAACTTTATTTTGTAAAATTTGCATTGCATTAAAAGTCGTATTACCACACAAACCCCACATTGGAAGCAAGTATCTAAATTGACTCAAAAAATGCATGATAAATATTATTCTTACTCTTAATCAGGCTCAGTCTCTACCGAGGGGGAAATACGTTAGGAATTTTAGTAGTGATGGGCTTATTCGAATGAAAAATAACCTGTTTTCCGGTTATTAAAATAACCTATATTCGGTTTTCATCTACAAGTATTCGAATGAAAAATAACCTGATACGTACGAATTCAAAACATGAACTACGAAGGAACAAGCATCGCTGTCGCGTCGATCCAACGAATGATCAACGAGCAAGGATCGGCTTTAATTCAGTTATGAGTTATGAAGCAAGTTTCGATGTTTTAGCTCGAATAAAAGATGAGTGTTAAACAATCAAATGTACCGGTAGAATGTGGAAGTCGAACTTGGGGGGTTGAAAACTAGCGAACATTAAGTTAAGATTACATAATTTAGTTTTATTGCGTACCTCCTGAACGCCTAAAAAGTGCAAATACAGCAATTTGTTGACATCTTCAGAGAATCAAAATAAAAGGCGGTCGCTTTTGATCCGGTCGGCCGATATTTTTTGTTGCGATTAGCAAGCAGCCCCACATATTTCTTATTTCTTTCATACACTTCTTCGTAATGAATACGGCCTGCTTTCCAATACATAACAACAGTTAGTTTGTTTATACTATGGCCTAATGTTTGTTTAGTTTTTAGGTTATATATTGGAATTTAGAATGTAGGAGCAATAGAGCAATACATAAGTCGTAATATAACTATAACAATATAATATGTACTATTAATTATTAATATTATTATAGTACTATAAATAGATAGACAAAGAGAAATACTTTTTTGCAAAGTAGATTTTTAATAATTATGTTCATTACATGTAATATCAACACATCCAAGAATCATATTTTGGAGTTTAATTATTTTTGATTTAAAAACGTAAAATGCTGTTTATTTTATTTTGTTCAATAATATTGCGTAATCAAGTATTTACTCGTATTCTATTATTTATTAAGCAATACTGAATAAGACAATTACAGCAGTTGCGAGTTGCGAATACGATTCCGATGACGCTGAACCTCCTTCCTAACCGGCTGGGATCGCTAATTCGCTAACCTGAATTTATTCGAATGATTATTCGAATAATCATTCGGTTATTAATATTATTTGAATACAAATAATTCGGTTATCAAAATAATAAATAAATAAATAAATAAATAAATGTTTATTTACGGACCAGCCATTTACAAAAAGTCTAATACAAAAGCAGAACAAGGTGCATTCAAAGCAGAAAAAATAAATAAACTAACAGACAACAAGCACTGGTCTCCTAGGGTAAAAAAAATCACATATAGCCAAAGTAAACAAGATATCAACAAATCAATAAATATCAATACATACATATATAAATACTCATTAATAAAACAAAATAACATAGCAAGTGTCAGATAGGTGCATCAAACACACACCAATTAGACATCACGATCAGGGATGGGTAATGACGCGTCGAAAATTAATTTTCGACGTTGGTGTCGAAAAACCCGTCGAAAATGTCAAATATTGTCGAATATTGTCGAAAATGTCGAATATTTTATTCCCCATGGACTAACATACCTTTTAAAAATACGTTCTCAAAGGTTTTTCAGTGTATCTAAATACTTTTTCTAAATGGTTCTTTGTTCACGATCACGACAGATACACGAAAAAAATTAAAACAAAGACGCCTTTTTCCATTTTGTTTAAATAGCATATTTTACTGAACGACCCTGCTACGGCAACGATCGAGGCACGCATTCGGGGAATCCCCTCAAATTGAACGGGAGTTTGGCGGACGGGCGGTGATTTCCAGCCTGGTTATTAGCGTATCGGAATTGATATAAAAAATATAATCAATGGCTGGGCGACCTCAACATACACTTTGGAAAGAATATGGTTTTGATTTGATTAAAATTCAGGGGAAATGTGCAGCTTTATGCAGCTACTGTGACAAAACTGTAAAAAATACAAGCAGGAAAAGACTACTGAGCCATAGAAATGTTTGTCAACAGAATACACAATAGAAGGGTAAGTAAAAATAAAAAGTACTACTATTTTTCTTGGTATGTCGAAAATGTCGCTTCATCGGCGCGGCGCTGTTGCCGTTGCCAAACTGATTTGGCACGTTTTAATAGCTATATATTCACCGCGCTTTTAAACTCGCATTCTATTCTCTAATAATAAACTAATGTTTATGTGTCAAATTTTAGTAGGATATAAAAAATAAGGGTAGAAAGTATTTTATTAACCATCTGCTGTTTTGTATTTCCATGCTTTTTAACAAATATATTAATATTAATACACATTGATTTATAGTTATTACTATACGATAACCGAGACTATAACCAACTTACTCTTTGGTTATAGTAAAACCAAATTAAAATTTCCAAATAAATTTTTGACTGTCGAATATGTCGAAAATTAATGGTGTCAAAAAATAATTTTCGACGCGTCGAAAAAGGCGTCGAATATGTCAAATTTTCGACGTACCCAACCCTGATCACGATACATTCCTTATTTTTGATTTGAAAAGATTCAGTGAATCACTAAAAAAATCAATGTTCTTCTGTCGAATCAATTCATTGGCTGTTGATGCGAAACGAGTTAAAGACGATGACAAACCATAGTTCGTCCTGTGATAAGGAACACTAAACAGATCGAATTCCCTCAACAATCTCTGTGGAACACTTAT